>JAQZBX010049698.1:0-19857 GCA_029593785.1 Cabassous unicinctus
GGACCAAAAGACCTTCTAATCCCCAGGCAGGGCTGAAGCGACAAACATTCTCTTCATACAAAGGGAACTATTAAAGCTCTTCTGACAAAACGCTAACTCCAAATACGTTCGATTTGACCTGTGCTTAATCAAGACATATTTAGATAAATATCTGAAGCATTCGGCTAAGGTTTAGTTTTCCTTACGACTGAAAAACCGTTAGGAGCCAAGAACATTTTGATTAGCAAGTCTTCAATCTCAGGTTTAAAACTGCATCTACATTTAAAAAAAAAAACTGATTTCAACAACCTGAAAACAGACTTTTGGATCATGGACAACCTGGCATCTAACCACAGGAGGTATCTGTGTGTTTCCTACTGTAGACCCGTATCTCACATTCAGTGTCCATTTGGATTATCAATGTTTATCTCCAAAATATTGACAGTTACATCAAAGCATAAGCCCATCAATGTTTTAAAATTAAACCTAAATCTCTTATGTAACCCAACTAAAATTTTTTGGCCATTTCAAACTCATGTTTATATCTGATACAATTAGAGGACTTACAGAAAAGTTCTCCCTGGGTGATGGTTTTACAACCTTGTGAAGACACCAAAAAAACCCCCCACTGAATTGTACATTTTAAGTGGGTGAATTTCATGGCAGGCGAATTCTACCTCAATTTTTAAAAATAAATACTAGTAAAGTCCATGCAAATGCCCCAATAATCCCTTAATAATTAATAATAATTCCCTAGGGAAGCCGAGTTCTACTCAGTCTTGGGTTGGTGTCATTTTCTTCGGTTTGAAACCCAGTTTTTAATGAGGAAGCAAGCAGGTGCTTTTAATTGCCCAGGTCAGGTAGGGCAACTTAAGAGTCTTACTCTCTTTAAATTCCAAAGAGCTAAAATGTTCCTTATGTTTTTCTTTTACTTGGCACCCACACTTCTCTTTGCTCCTCCCAGCACCCTTGACACAGCTACTTGTTAGGTGGTGCGGAACAAGCCAGCTTCTTAGAAGAGGAGACTGAGGGCCACAGAGGCTCTCCTCCTACCCTACTCAGAGGGCAGGAAAATGCTAAAAACCCCTTCTCTAAATTCTCTAAACACTCAAGCCCCAAGTAGCAGGAAATTACAAGTGGATACCTTTAACACATCTCTTTGTCTTCTTGCTTGTGACTTCTAAGGCTATGCCAATTTCATCAGGATCTTGCCCTTCTTCCTTAACCGCCTATTAGGAAGAGATGCATTTTACAATGTTAAGAGCCAAGGGGCACATGCTGTTCTTTATAAGTAACAACCTTCCAGTAAACAAAGGCAGCTCCCTTCCTTACAGAGAGCAACTCAGCTTCTGCAATCTGGCCTGCAAGGTCAAAAGGCACGGGATGGACCCAGCACAACTTGGGTTCTCTCTGGGCCCAATGCCCAAAAAGACAAGAGAGAGGGATGCTGTGGGAGGTGTGTGAGCTGGGGCAATGACCCAGGATCTGGGTCAATAACCAGTTCCAAAATGGGCAATGAATTTTTTTTTTTTTTTTTTTTAAAAGGAGGCACCAGAGATCCAACCCAGGACCTCATACATAGGAAGCAGGCACTCAACCACTGAGCTACACCCACTGCCCTCGGCACTGATCTTGACACTACTTGACCTGCTCCCCCTGGGTAATGATCTTGACGCTGCTTGGCCTGCTAAATTTAAACTAATAACGGAACAAATAACAACAGGCTGCGCTCCATCCTGCTGAACTTGATCCTGCCAGGGCAAAGGGCTGAGCGCCGTTCAAGAGGCCATCGTTGACCTCTGATGAGAAACAACAAAAACCCAGAGGAGGTGGAAGGTTGGTGGTTTCACTAGACAGGTCGACAGCACCTTCCAGGTATCTGGCAAAAGACTGGACGCTCAATGGTGAACTGAAGAGGTTTCTACCCTCAAGTAGTTTGTTCTAAGGGAAGGGACAGACAAGCCATGTGCCCCAAGTTTGTATTAGCTACCTAGGGGGGGATATAAATACAATACCGGATTAAGGGATAGAGAAGGGCAGGGAGATGGAGCAGAACTTCTGGAAAGGAGGTCAGGCAGAGGAGACATCTCAGACAGACCCCAAATAAGAAAGTGCCAAAAAGAGGAAGTTGGGGCGAGGGGAGAAGGCAAGTGCAAAGGCCCTGGGGCAAGAACAAGCGTAGATCTCTCTCCTGTAAGATCTCAAAAGGCTCGTCGTACACTCAATATGAGATCGGCGACCCTATTTCTCAGGGGGAGGAAACTGAGGCCCAGGGAGGGAGAAGCACTTGCACAAGGTCAGAGCCCAAGGCTCAAGCCCGAGGCCCAGGGGAGAGTCCAGAGACCACCCTGGAGGCTTGGAAGACGGGCCTTAAGAGCACTTAACAGTGAGTAGCTGGAAGGAAGATACGGATAGGCACAGAGAGGGTCGGTGACGGAACAAGGTCACACAGCTGGACCCCCAGGTCCCGGCTGGCCGTGCCGCGGCGTCCCGCGCCACCCCCGGGCACCGAGTCGCCTCACCTTCTTGAGCCGCTCCATCAGGGCGCTCTTGTTGCCGCCGGTGTCCAGGTTCCGCTTCTTCAGCTCCGCCCGCAGGTCGATCACCCGCAGGTCGCTGAGCCGCCGCGTCCCGCTCTCCGAGGCGCCCGAGCCGACAGCGCTCGCGCTAGAACTCGAGTCGCCCGAGCCTGCTGCCAGAGTCTCCGCCATCCTGGGCTTGCCGTCTCCGCCTCCGACTTCCCACAGCGCCGGCGGCTGTAGCGGCTCTAAGCACAAAATGGCGCCGCCTAAGAGGAAAACGCACTCGCTTCCTCCCGCCCCGCTTTCCGGCCGCGCTTGCGCACCGCCCCAACCAGCGATCTTAGCAGCAGGCGCGCTCGCGCGTCGCCCAACCGCACGCTCCCCGCCACAACGCGCAGGCGCCGTAACTGCAGCACGCATGCGTCGCGGGCGTTCGCGGCGGGAGGCTGCCGGGGCGCGGCGCGCCTGCGCACACCCCCTCCGAGGCGCGCACCACGCATGTGCAGAAGCGACTTGAAGGGTCGGCCTGACGCGGAGTGCGCCTGCGCAGGAACGAGGCGGGCTGGGGCGGCTGGAGCGGTTCCCTCGCAGGCGGCGCCATTTTGTGCTAGGAGCCGAGATAAAACCGGCTCGGTTCTACGTGAAGTGGGTGGCGGAGCCAGGGCCCCTGGAATGGCGGAGACTCTGTCAGGCCTAGGCGATTCGGGTGCGGCGGGCGCAGCGGCTCTGAGCTCCGCCTCGTCGGAGACCGGGACGCGGCGCCTCAGCGACCTGCGGGTGATCGATCTGCGGGCGGAGCTGAGGAAGCGGAATCTGGACTCGAGCGGCAACAAGAGCGTTTTGATGGAGCGTCTGAAAAAGGTGGAGCCCGGGGTCCTGGGGGGCGGTGGGTTGGGGGTGGGGATCCCCTTGTCTCGGGGGCCGGCCCGGATTGCGGCCTCCGCCGGGGCCTGGCTTCGGGGCCGCTCTCGGCGTCTCCCGGCTCCTCCCAGGCCCCGGAGGGAGCTCCGAGGCCCCCGCGCCGCATCGGGGCGAGGAGAAATGGGAAAACACAACGCGGGGCGAGCGGGAGGAACCGGGGGCGGTCGCGGCCGAGGGCGGCTCTGGCCTGCCACGGCGCCGAGGGCCGGGCCTTCATTGTCTCGCCCCCCATCTCCTCCCCGTACGTGGACGGGGACACCCGGCAGCCCCCTCCTTTTTGTCGGCCAGCTCGAGGGACTCGACCAAGGTCACGCGGCCGGGAGGAGGTGGCGTCGGGATTTGAACCCAGGCCGTGCTCGACTCCCCAGAGCTTGCTCCGGGGGTGGCAGGGGTGGGGGGGTGGAGCTTAGCTACGAAGTAGATAGTTCAGGAAAATATTCCCTCCCCGGGGTGGTGAGAAAGAAAGAAAAAAAAAAAAAGCAAAACAGTTTGACGATTCGCCAGCACTAGCCCGGGGGAGTAAGAGAAGCAGAAAAATGGCATTTGCAGGCCGCGATCAGAAATGGGAATGCAAAAAACACAGCTCAGACTTGGGGGTGGGGAAGCCGTGAAGACGGCTTCAGGATTTGGCCAGGAGTGTGGGTGGGCTCCGCCAGCCCCCCACTCGCCTGATCTTGGGCCAGGGAGACGTTTAACCCCTGTGAACTTCGGTTTGTTGTTGTTTTGCTGTAAAAAGAGAAGGAAAAAAATATCAGTGCAGGCTTCCACCTCGGGGTTAATTAGGATAGCCATGAAACGGGCTTGGCAGTATTGCAATATCCAAGTGGTGGTTTTCGTAATTCACTTTCCTTTTCAACGCCACCATT
This sequence comes from Cabassous unicinctus, assembly GCA_029593785.1. NCBI lineage: Eukaryota > Metazoa > Chordata > Mammalia > Cingulata > Chlamyphoridae > Cabassous > Cabassous unicinctus. The sequence continues at coordinate 4,289 of JAQZBX010049698.1, forward strand.
TTGTTACCTGCAAAATAGGGGCTCTAATCCCTGCCCCGAGGGGGTTATGCTGCCGAGTCCCAGTGTGGCTCAGCGTTAAGTACACATTAGCGCCCTTCAAGCTTCCCTACGTTTTCCTGGCTCTTGTGGGCTTCTCCCTTGGCCTTTCTCCTCGCCTCCTTGAGTCTTGGGATGGCTCAGGAGTCATTGCTCAGCCTCCCAAAGCCAGCCTGCAGACAGAGGGGGCTAGCTAGTGACTCATTTTACCCTTTTGTCTCCCAAACAACTGAAGATTCGGTTTTTACTTGTTATAGTTATTAGGAAGGAATAGGGATTATTTTCTGTTTCTCTTACGAGGAAACTGAAATTGACTTGCCCAGGGTCACTTGGGCCTTTCTAAGTCGAAGCTGGGCTTCTCTCACTGGGGGGTGCTGCCTTCCCTTTACTCAAGGCAGGAAGTTGGCCGATGAGAACATTTACCTGAGAGCAGGCAGGAAGGCTGGCGACTGGGGAGATGGGATCCATGCTCTTAGCCATCAGGGCTTCTCAGCAACAAAGCCGTTTAGAGGGGCTTTGTCCTCTCCTCCCAAGCAAAGCTGATGTGATGCATTGAACTGGTGTGTGGCTTTTAGAGATCGCACATCACTGCCGCCTCTGAGAGGACTAATCCATCCCTCCTTCCTTCTCCCTCCTTTTGGTTTCTTAGGGATGTGGTGCCACCACATAAATACTGGCAGCCCATATTGTCGTTCGCTACCCCGCCCGAGCAAGTCTGGAATTACTGATCTTCTCTTTAGCTCCTACTGCTGTCATCCAATTAGTGTCCTTTTCTTGGCTTATTTTTCTAGGAAGGGCAAAAGAGCAAGAGGTGGTGGGAACACATAAAGCATAATTTGTCAAAGCCTATGAGGATGACTCATAGCACACAGTCCCCCCAGGAAAGGCCCTGTAAACACTGCTCCCAGGGGGGAGACTCACTGAGGGGCCAAATGGGACACCCCTTGCCTTGGGCGGTTCGTCCCTTCTGCTGCAGCTGCTGACAGCTCAGGACTTCTCTCTGTGTTACATAATCGTCTGTTCCCAGGGAGAGGGACTTTGTGGTTGTGCTTTCCTTGATCTCAGGAGAACTCCAATTTCCACCTCTGGCTTCTGTGAGGAGAGATTTTCTTTGCTCCTGGTACCAAATGAGGTGTGGAGCCCCTGAACATCATTCTAAATTCAGATTTTCCAAGCTGGGAATACCTGGGACTTAGAAAATCCCATACAAATAGATCGGTTTTTGGAGTGGGTTCAAGTTAAACTTGTACCCGCAGGGTAGCGTGGTAGAGAAAAAGTCACCAGTGAAACCTAAACACACTCCGTTTCTGGGGGTGCCATCACTGCCATGTTCAATGCTGACTTGCTCAGGCCCCGTGCTGAGCATGTGGGGGCGCTGTTCAGGGAATGACTGGAGCTCATGGGCATGGCCAACAGGGCTTGCTGATGTGATTAAGATTGGATAAGGGGATGCCTGTCACGTCTGATGCCACACCTAACACGCAGTACCCACAGAGCTGGCGAGGGTTAGTACTCTGCCCAGACAGAACCGGTTACAAGCACATAGAGGAGCCAGGGAGGTTAAACAGCATGTTTCCGAGTCAGGTCACGGGAAATTGGAAAGTGTGCCTTTCCCTTTTTAAATTATTCCTTTGGACCCAGGAATAGGATGAACCAGGTTGCGGTGATAATGTTTAAAATAAGCCTAATGTTGGTAAAGTGTAGGTACTTGCTTGCTTGTATTACGGCATGCTTAGAACAGCCTTCGGGGCAGGGGTGAGGGGGGTGGGGCGGCAGGAAACGGGCAGCAGGCATGTCCAGCCCTCAACTGTATGCTCTTGAAGGGTCTATAAAAGTCAGTCTCTGCTGGTTTTTTGGTCAACTTTTCTTTTTTACTTTCCCTGTAGGCAATTGAAGATGAAGGGGGTAATCCTGATGAAATTGAAATTACCTCCGAAGGAAACAAGAAAACATCAAAGAGATCCAGCAAAGGTATCGGATTTTATAAATATTTTGAGTGCTAAGAGCTTTCTTCAAAACTACTCTCTTTGCTAATTTTTCCTCATTTACTTGGCTGTGGTTTGGATTTGTGGACTGCCCTGTGGAATCAAAGGGCCTAAAATGAAGCTTTGTGTTTTCTTTCAAGATCCCTTCTCTGTATTTTGTTACCATGGTACCTGGGAATTTAAACAGGATGGAAAGCGTATTCACGCCTTTATTCAATTTCCTCTGTAGTGGAGTCAGCAGCCCTTGCTTCCGCGGACCCTTAAAATTCTTTAAATATTTAGGACTGCTTGCATCTTCTGTTTTTCTGACTTGCAGGAAAGAACTTGTTTTTTTAAATACCACCTGGCTGAAACCATTGTTGGTTTTAGGGACATTTCTTTCAAAAACTGCTTACAGAAAAAAAGCCACATTCCATATGTTATTAATGACCCTCCCCATCTGACTCAAATCTCCCTTTCCCACTTCTTCCTTGCTCGACTCCCTCTGCTACACCTCAGCATTAGGTAGGCCTCAAACACACAGTTCACTCTCTCCATCCTCTGTCCCCTTGCCTACGCACGCTGCCTGCTCCTCTTCTCCATCTCTCAGCGTTCCAGGCCTGCTTCATCCAGAAGCAGCTTCTCACCCCACCAGTGGTGATTTGGCTCCGCTTAGATCGTCTGCATGCCTGTGGCCTAGCTCCTGATACCTTGATTTAATACTATGTTATCCTGCCTCCGTCATAACCAGGATGTTGAGGGCAGGGACCCTATCTTCCTTGTCTTCCCTTCTCAGGATTAATTCAGTAACAGTCAATTGCTTTTAAGGAAAGAACCAGCTGAAACAGAGCATTTGGCCTCTTCTGAAAGTTCTCTTGATAATTGAAGGCCATGTTACTCAGGCCTCAAAACAAAAATGTCATGTTCATATTACTCTGTACCTGGCCAGTAACAAAGACTTGGGTTTGACCAATGTCAGCCATACCATTTTGTGTAAGTACTGGGATAACAGCAGTGAACTCACTTTAGAATGAGGTCACTTTTCTGTGGTCTATGGTACATTATGCATTTTTGGCTTTGCCCAGGCAAATGTCTGTGCCAAGGCAAAGAATACTGGAAAATAGACGCTCAAAATAAAACCGATAGTTCAGGGAACAGTAATTGCAGTGGGAGGTAATAGAGCTAGTGGATCTCCTTTTTGCTTTCTTTTAATAAAGAAGGAAACACTTGTGCAAAAGTTTTTTAAAATACAGACATGCACTAAGTGAAAAAGTATAGATTCTTCTTTTTTAACAGCTTGATAGTAATTCTCCATATGAATGTACCACAGTTTAGCTCATCAGTCTCCTTATGAGCCTGCTGAGGTTGTTTGCAATTTTCACTTAGCATTTCCAATTTTCAGCGCTGCCATGAACCAGAAGTATCTCTGTGTAGTACAGGAATATATTTTTTAATAAATTATTTGAAGTGGAATTCAAATAATAAATTATTTGAAGTGGGCCAAAGGATATATGTGCGTCTTAATATAGTTACTGGCATAAGCTCTACTGGTTAATAACTCTATCAATTAACCAGTTTCTTTAACTCGTTAATGTTGGATAATTATCTTTGTAAATATTGCCTATTGTATAGAGGAAAAGTATTTCATTGTATTAATCTGCATTTCTCCACAGGTAAAGTTTTCATGGAGCCTCTGATAATTGCCCGTTTGTATTTTCTGAATTGCATTTTCATGCCCTTTGCCCATTTTCTACTGGATTGTTTGTCTTACTGCGTTAAAAGAGCTCTCTATATGAACTGTTGCCAGTGTTTTTTCCCAGTCTGTCTTTTGACTGCACTTGTTTATAGTGTTTGAGTCATTAAAGTTTTAATTATTTTATATAAACAGAGCTGACAACTTATTCTGTATGGCTTCTAGAGTTTATGTTTTGTTTTAAAAAATCCCTCCTCTATCTTGGAAAGTAGCATTTATGGTGCTTTTGGTTTTTATTTTTATTTTTTCACATTTGGATTTTTAATTTATTTGGAATTTATTATTGCATAAATTAGTGTGAGGTTGGTAGGAACTGAATACGTAGAACGTTTCTGTTACCCCAGAAGAACCCCTCAGCTTCCTTTCTGGTCACTTCCCCCCTCCCCAACCAGCACTGGGGTTATTTTTACCGTAGATCTGTTCTGCCTATTCCATTTGGTATAAAATGGAACCATGAAGAACAAACTCTCTTGCTCGGCATACTTCCATTTTGGCGTTCTCATGACATTTTGATATTTAATAGGACAAGTATGTAAATCTGTTGAATCATTTTCAACTTTTTCATCATTAGATGCTTATCAAGATTTTAACTGATAATAGGAGTCTTTGATCTGTTTTGATGAACAAGTAATTAAGATAGTTTTATACAAATTATTTGTTTAGCAGAATCTTTCATTATGATGTTCAGCAAAAGATATTTCTTTGTATTGACATTACCAGAAAATCCAAAATAATGAAATGTTTTGTGGTCCTTGAGAATATTTTATAATCAGAGAAGCGTTACTGATTTGTTTTTGTATGTTTTGACATAATTTCAGACTTATAGAAAACCTTATGTTTGCATTTGACTGCATTTGCTGTACTCTCCCCCCGCCCCCTCCATATATAAATTCTTGAACTGTGTAAGATGCAGGAATGTGTCCCTTTGTCCTATATATTTTAGTATTTCCTGAAAACGGGAACATTATCTTGTAGAACCATGGTACGGTTATCAAAATCAAGAAATTACATTGATGCAATACTATTACCTAATTTTTGGGCTTTATTCAGATTTAGTCTTTTGTCCCAGTAATGGCCTTTATAGCTCATAAAAACAATAAAAATAATCCAGGATCATGCATTCAGTTGTCATGAATCTTAGTTTCCTTTACTCTGGAACCATTCCTAGGACTTTCTTTGTGTTGGTGATATTACTGTTTTTGAAGAGTACAGGCCAGTTTTTTGTTTGTTTGTTTGTAGCCTGTTTTTCACTATGGGTTTGTCTTGGATATGTTGGTTTTCTTTTTCCCATGATTAGATTCAGATTATATACTTTTGTCAGAAATACCACTAGAAGTGTTATGTTCTTGCATCATATCTGAAGGCACATGCTGTCAAGGTTTTTTTAATTGTGGTAACATATGTACAACATAAAATGTCCCGTTTGAACCACTTTCAGTCATTGTCGTGAACCATCACATCACCATCATCCAGGACCAAAACTTCTGTCACCTCAAACAGAAACTCTGTACCCATTAAACATTAACTCTCCATCGCCTTACCCCCACCCCTGCCCCTGGTAACCTCTAATGTGTTTCTGTCTATGGATTTGCTTGTTCTAAGTCTTTCCTATAAGTACAATCATACAGTAATTGTCCTTCCACGTCTGGCTTGGGTTGTATTTTGAATAATGCTGCTATGAGTACTAGGTTACAAATATCTGTTCGAGTCCCTGCTTTCAGTTCCTTGGGGCTGTATACCTAGAAGTGGGATTGCTGGGTCATGTGGTAATTCTGTACTTAACTTTCTGAGGAACCTTTCCTATGGCTGTATGTACATTTTAAATTCCTACCAACAATGTCTCCACAGCCTCCCCAACTCTTCTTTTTTCTTTTCTTCCTTCCTTCCTTCTACTTTTTTTTTTTTCTTTTCCAAGTCATATCCTTGTAGTGTGTATGAAGTGGTATCTTCTTGTGGTTTGATTTGCATTTCCTGAGTGGCTAATGATGTTGAGCATCTTTTCATGTGCTTAATGGCCAGTTATCAGATACATGGTTTGCAAATATTTTTACCATTCTTTGGGTTGTCTTTTCACCCTCTTGATAATGTCCTTTGCACAAAAGTTTTTAATTTTGGTGAAGTCCGACTTATTTTTTCTTCTCTTGTTCATTCTTTTAGTGTAAGAATTCATTGACTGATACACGGTCCTGAAGATATTTCCGCATGTTTTAAGTTTTACGTGTGGTGTGAGGGGAGGGTTCCACTCTGATTTTTTGGCTGTGCTGTCAATTTGAACCCTTACTGTTCATATTGAGTTTGACCATGTGATAAAGTGGGGTTGACCAGGCTGCTCCACTAGAAAGTTACTCTTTTCTCCTTTGTAATGTATCTGTAGGAAGATATTTTGAGACTATGTAAGCACCCTGTTCATCCTTCCACAAATTTCAGCATCCGCAGATTCTTTTTTGAATCTGTTTTTAGGATGATTTCCAAATGGTCATAAACCGGTTTGTTAACCAGTTTCTACTATAAGGAATAGCTTGCCCTTCTTCCCTGGCTGTCTATCATGGATTCTTTTTTTTTTTTTTTAAGGTACCTGGATCTCATATGTGGGAAGCCAGTGCTCAACCACTGAGCCACATAGGCTTCTTTGAGTTGATGTTTTCTTTTGTTTTGCTTGCTTGTTTTTTATTTTTCAGGAGGTGCTGGGAAACTGAACCCAGGACCTCCCATGTGGGAGACTGACACTCAACTGCTTGAGCCACATCTGCTCCCGCTCCCAAGATTCTTATTTTATTTGATAAATTGCAATCTTTACTGTTCTTTTCTCTTTTTTCTTTTCTTTCTTTCTTTCATTTTTTTATTTTGTTTATTTTTGAGGTACTGGGGTCCAGGGATTGAACCTGGGACCCTCATATGTGAGAAGCCAACGCTCAACCACTGAGCCACATCAGCTCACCTGAGTTGGTTTCTTTTGTTTTTCTTGTTGTTTGTTTTTGTTTTTTCTAGGAGGCACTGGGACCTCCCATGTGGGAAGCAAGCACTTTACTGCTTGAGCCACTTCCACTCCTGGTTCTTATCTATTTGGATACTCAAATTGTCTCAGTAGGATTCCCTTCAAGCCTGCTCCTCTGTCTTTTTGACATGTCTGCATCTTTTTTAATTTTTTTATAGGAGGTACCAGGGATTGAAACCGGAACCTTGTACATGGGAAACAGGCGCTCAACCACTAAGCTACACCTACTCCCCTAGCCAATTCTTCTCTCCCTGGCCCCCCCCAAGATGGCTCCCTCATCTGTTTGCTCATTTCTTCTTTAGGAGGCACCGGGAACTGAACCCCGGGGCCTCCCATGTGGAAGGTGGGCACCCAACTGCTTGAGCCACATCCGCTTCCTGCTTGTGTTTTTTTTTTGCTTGCTGTCTGCTTGTTTTTCCTTGTTGTCTGCTTGTTGTTTTTCCTCAATGTCTGCTCGTTGTATGTCGTCTTTAGGAGGCACCGGGAACCAAACCTGGGACCTCCCATGCGGGAGGCAGGCACCCAGCTGCCGGAGCCACATCTGCTCCCCGCATAATTCTTGGAGAACTTCTTTACTTTTTGGCCCAGAGGGTATTAGAGGCTCATCTTGTACTTTCCTGCCCCACCCTTGGGGTCAACCATTTATTTCAAGGAACTCTGGGTCCTTTTTGTGAAAAGGTTTTATAAACCAAGATCTAGCACTTTTCTACTAAAACTCCTTTCGGGCCAGTGCCAGGTGTTTGTAAGGCCCATTGTCCTGGATGCGCCTCATGAAAGTGAATGCTGTGAAAGCAGTCTGAAGTAAGCCAAAGACAACTGGAGATGTGTAATGATAGAGTGGCTGCTGTTAGCAGATTATGATTGAGTGTTAGTTGATGCTCTTGGGTTTGTGAGGTGGCAGCTATATTGTCTGCAAGTCAAAGACTAAAGCGGATATTACCAGATGAACATGAAAAATATCTATAGTATTCAGGAGTAAATTTTTAAAACTAAGGGAAGTGGATGAGGCTCAGTGGTTGAGTGCCTGCTTCCCCTGTACAAGGTCCTAGGTTTGATCCCTGGTACCTCCTATAAAAAAAAAAAAAAAAGCTAAAGGAAATAGTTAAGACCTGTAACAAAGCCATAAAACCCTTACTGACAGAAAAGAAGACATGACCAATTTGAGAAAATTTTCCCAGATTTGATGACTTAAAGTTGTCATTTCCTCCCAAAGTTCTCTAAAAAGGAACTTTTTAATTTTTCAATTCTAAAATTAACCTAGGGGAAAAAAAATCTGAAAAAGGTAAAACAGTGAAGGAGACATGGTCTCATTTTAATGGTAGGATTCTGGAAACTGGAGAGTTGGAGGATTTGTTCATTTCAAACATGACACCAGGGATTTTTCAGTAGATGACAGTGGAACAGTTGACTGGTTGTCTGAAAACTGGGAAAAGCTCCATTCTTATCTCTTTCCATGCAAAATATAAATTCCAGCTAGGATAGTATTTTTATAAAACAGTGATAGGGAAGACCTGAAGTGAAGCTAAAACTAAGTGTAATATATATATACTATTTCTACAAATCATTAAGGGAAATAGACAAGCCAGTAAACAAAATGACAAAGAGTATGAACAAGCAATGCACAGGTTAAAGAATATACAAAAAGATTCCCGTGCCTGTGATGGGGGAAGCACATAAAATGCTGAGATGCCTGCCTTTTTTTTTAACTGACAAAAATTTACAATTCCTAATAGCCCACTTTGGCAAGGATGTGAGAAAATGGGTGCTTTGTTGGAGATGATATATTATTAGTACAGCATTTTTTTTGGAGGGCACTAAACCTCTGGGATGTCCACAGAGTGCGATATATAGTGCATAAAAATATCCTAAGACCTTTTATTGAATAAAGAATGTTACAGAAATTATGTAAATCATTATAAATATGTGTTTGTGAATGCCTAGAAAAATGTCTTGAAGGAGAAGCAAGCTGGGATGGTTACCTCTTAAGAGGACCCTGGGGAAAAGGGAGACCAGTTTTTTATTTCACATACTTACAAGTGTCTCTTTTTTTCTTAGTGAAGTAAATTTAAAGTGAAGTGAGTGAATATTTTAGTAAACATGTTTGTATAGCTAAATAAATATTCTTGTGTAATAAATAAACGTAGAAAGAAAAATACCGAAGCACTCACACGTAGTACTCCGGACTATGTGCCTTGGAGTTCAGCAGAGGTCAGGGGAGGCACTCCAAAAGGTGAGTTTGGATAGGATCTCTGAGGCAGAAGCATAAGAGAGGAAAGAGAAATCCCAGGCGGGGGCGGGGGGCAGGGGGACAGGGCGGTGGCCTGTACTTTGGAGGCCACTAACAAAGATGAAGCTTACTCTGTGGTAGAAGGGTTTGAGGGCACGTTTTTCCTTGGTACTAAAGACAGGTGGCTCTTTTATTTATTTATTTTTTGCCAGAGTTCTATTTTCCATTCACGTTAATTTTTGGTTGTTTTGAACACATTGTTTTTCACCTTTGGAAAGTTAGGGTGTCTTTTGCCAAAGACCGGTTGTTGATAAGCATCCCAGGCAGGAGTATACTTTGTCTATTAAAGACTACACTTTCTTAAGAACACTCTCTTGCCATTTCCCGTCATTTTTTACCCTGGGAGAATTCTTCCCCTGGAAGGGATTTGGGCTGCAGCGTATCTGTGCTTCCTGTTTAGGAGGAAAGTTGCTAGAAAAACAAACGAAAAAAACTCTAGTTGATAAAAACCCACACTGCCTTTCTTGTGAAAAGAAGAAATGCAGTGCTAAGGGTGGCAAGGTTGTGGTCCCCTACTTAAATCTGTGCCTAGCTCTAGTAACTAGAAAAGAATTTTACAAAAACCAATATAATGTTCTAGAATGTATCTGTTCTGTCAAATAGAATCATTGTGTGGCTCTTCCCAGCATATTTACAGAGACCACTGGGTTGGGCTCCAAATGTTTTTTGAAACTCGGAGCAAGTTTTAACATAGCATGATAGCCACTGATTTCCTAAATAAGAAATAACTGAAAATGTTAATTAGAATATAGAAAAACCAGTTAATATATACTTGTTAAAAGTAATTTATTATTCCCATAAAATTAAAAGTAGTAGAGGGAGCGGGTGTAGCTCAAGTGGTTGAGTGCCAGCTTTCCATGTATGAGGGTCGATCACTGGTACCTCCTAAAAACCAACCAACTCGGGGGAGCTGGTGTAGCTCAGCGGTTGAGCTCCAGCTTCTCACCCGGCCCCGGTATCTCAATAAATGAAAGAATGAATGAATGAATGAAAGTAGTGGAAAACTGGTAGAAAATACGTGTCATATATGTGAAATACAGAAGAGCTCTTAAAACTGAAGGGAAATGGGACAGAAGTTTTTTAAATGGGGAAAGGATATATAAATGAGAGATTTACAAAAGTACCAATGATCATCAACAAAAAAATTCAACTTAAACAGTAATCAGGTAAATTTGGATTAAAACAAGGAACCCTTTTTTCCTAGCACATTGGCAGGGATAAAGAAAAATAGCTAATTTTAACAAAGATTCAGGAAGATTGATACTTTTTTTACTCACTGTTGATGGAATGAAACAACCTTCCTCTAGGATATTTTCTTTTTTTTTCTTTTTCTTTTTTTTAAGATTTATTTATTTATTTATTTATTTATCCCCCCCTTGCTGCTTGTGTTTGCTGTGTCCGTTTGCTGTGTGTTTTTTTCTGTGTCTGCTTGTCTCCCCCTTGCTGTGAGGTCTTGCCGCATCAGCCCACCGCGCCGTGCGGGCCGGCCTGCCCTCACAAGGAGGCCCCCGGGAAGCGAACCCGGGGCCTCCCATATGGTAAACGGGAGCTCTATCCATTGAGCCACACCCGCTTCCCTCTAGGACATTTTCATGTTTTGTTTTTGTTTTTGTTTTGTTTTTCCTTTTTTAACCCTTAAAAATGTACATACTCTTGTGCAAGGTATGGGACTGTATAGCACAGTGAACCATGTGGTAGATGATGGGCTGTGGGTAACAGTACATATGAAAGCATGCTCTCATGAACTGTATAACAAACGGACAATACTGATTAATATATGGTGTTAATAATAGGGAGTGTATGGAAAGTCTATACCAAATGTAAGCTCTGGACCATAGTTGGTAGTATCATTTTGGTGATGTTCATCAACCCTTAACATTTTCCACAACAGTGCAAGTTGTTGGTGGAGGGGTGATGTATGGGAATTTTGCATGTTATGCATGATTGTTTTGTAAGCTCACAAATTCTCTAATAAAATGTACTTACCCTTTGTCCTGGGGGTGCCATTCTATAGCTTTGTCCTAAGATAATAATTACCTACGTGCAGTAAAAGAATTACCGGGACATTCATCCTTATAAACCTTTTCTTAAATTTCCATCCATAAGTATTAAATGGCTCGATGATGCTATCCATATAACCCTTTTTAAAAATATGGAAAGGCATTTAAGTGAAAAAGGGTTATAGAACAGCAGTGTCCTTTTTGAAAGCAAAGTGCATGTTTATACATAGGAAAATACAGATCTGTATGTCAGTGTTTGGTGGCACAAGGGTTAAGTCTAGATGGTAGAGTTATGAGTGGCTTTGATTTTCTACCTTTGGTTTGCTCTAAGTCATTGTCCATTTATGTAGTGCTTAGAAACATGGCTTAGGGCTTATGGAAATGAGGTTTATCTCTTCTGGCAAATGTATCTCGTGATCTTATGTTGTAAATAATTGCCTCTTCAGGGCGTAAACCAGAAGAAGAGGGTGTGGAAGATAACGGGCTAGAGGAAAATTCTGGAGATGGACAGGTATGTACAGCCTTGGCATGGCAGAGAGTACATCACCTTGGTGAATGGACCACATGGCAGTCACGTGATTATTTCATTTTGTTTTTTCACAGGAGGATGTGGAAACCAGTCTGGAAAACTTGCAGGACATCGACATGATGGATATCAGCGTGTTGGATGAGGCCGAAATAGATAATGGAAGCGTAGCTGATTGTGTAGAGGATGATGATGCTGATAATCTCCCGGAGTCCCTTTCTGATAGTAGAGAGCTAGTAGAGGGAGAAATGAAAGAACTTCCCGAGCAGCTTCAAGAGCATTCTGTAGGTAACTTGGCAGTGTCTCTAGAAAAGTGCCCTGAATATATCAATTCCAGAAATAATCATAATAGATAAAAATTTTACACGTGGAATTAAGTTCTGTTTTAAATGCCAATTCAGTAGAATAATGGTTAATCCATTTACATGTAAAATTCAAATGATTCTAAAAACACACTTTGCTTCATGGAAAAGTGGTGTCATGAAATACATGAGTACATACTGTCCATTTGCATGATGCAGCATTATACATTTTGAGGCCAACCATTCAAACCTTCCTGTTACAGGGAGTTGGTTGGTCTGGTAGTGTGGCTTATATGCCTTGAAAATGCTAGTACACTATGCTTTGACAATGTCTATAAAGCCTTTGCATTTTTCATGTTAGAAACAAATCAAATGTGTAATAAAATTAGAATGGGTATTATTTATTGAACTCTTATCTGCCAGGCTTTGGGCATTATGTCCTTTAAATCTTTTTAACAACCATATGAGATGTGGGTATTATTACCCATTACCCCATTTACCAGTTGAGGAAATAAAAGCATAAAGAGATATTTCCAGCTAACCAAGCTCATAAAGAGAAGAAGAACTAAGACCAGACTGCCTCCAGGGTCCATAACTGAATCCGTAAGTTTAATTAGATGAGGATGCATATCTATGAGGTAGTCAGAAAAGGCAATGAAAATTGAAGCCGTGAGGCATCTCAATAGGGACCTTTTATGTTGGTTAACGGGTAGGTGCCATGTTTTATTTGTGGTCCTCGGATCTCATACAGTGAGTGTCTCCCAGATAGTCCTATGGGAAGGAAGCCCTGTTTACTGCCAGTTAAGTCCAGTTCTGCCATTCCTCAGCAAACTTTTGCATTTTTTCTTTTGGAACTGATTCTGAGTATCCCTAGAGGTTGCAGATTGTCCTCTTTGAATGATGGGTTTGATTTGAGAAATGCCTGGAGGTCATTTTGGTACAAACCTGGTGTACAGCTGTTGTATGTTTTTGGTGGGTCTCATTCCACTGACTTTCTAAAAAGGAGTACCAAAACTATCTGAGCAGTTGCAGGAAGCACACACCCTTCCTTACTGGCTGCATTTTTTTAAGGCTGTTTTTCCCCTGGTTAGAAAACAATAATTTGGTAACAAAAGACTGGAAACATCCTAAATGTCTGTCAGCTATGATTTGGTGAGAAGCAGAATAGTTTCGGAGTTAGAGCATATACTCTGGAGGTCTGCCTCTTCCTGGCTTTGTGACCAGGGCCAAGTTATATAACATCTTTGGTCCTCTGTCTGCAAAAATAATAGGTTTGGGTGGGTTAAACAAAAGCAAGTCTATCATGTGCTTAGAGCAGGGGCCATCCCCATTTGCTATGATTGATTGTCTTGTGGCTGTTTTTGCACTGCAGTGGCAGCCTTGAGTAGTTGCAGCCGAGACCGTCTGGCCTGCAAAGCCCAAGATATTTACTGTCTCTGACCCTTTACCGAACAAGTTTGACACACTGTCTTAGAGCAGTGCCTCGCCATATTCAGAGGGCTATTGTTAATGTTACTACAGAATGTGTTTTTATTACCAGTAATTCAGTCCCTCCAGCTCTATAACCATTGAAATGAACTCAGCAAATCTACATGAACTCTCCAAGAAGGAAATGGGGGTGGGGGGAGGACAGGGTACAGAGTAACTGCCAGTGTTCATGCAGCGAGGACACATGTGCACCAGCCCTCTTTTCAGGATGCATAGGAGAGCTGGTTGCATTTGCAATGGGGGGAGGAGTGGAGTGGCAGTTTCCAAGGTGCAGCCTTTCGTGTCTTGAATTTTCTGATGATGTGCATGTATTTCCTGGGCAAGTGAAGGTAATGATATAATGCATGCTCATTATAGAATAGTTGGGGGGGAAAACCCTCAAATATAACAACACTCAGCACTTTAGTCAAAATTATTTTGATTCACATAGCGTCTGAACCACCTTCATGTTTGAAACTCCTTGCCTTATTGGGCAAAGCCCACCTCTTAGAGTAGAAGTTCCACATTGCATTTATTTTGCCCTGCAGGTGGGGCATCAGAGACAGTTCACCTGAGCTTTGCCAGCCCTGGGCTCCTGTCTCCAAGCCATTCCAGTCTGGTGGTAGCTGCCACAGGGGCAGCAATCCCGGTGTCAGTGAAACCCAGGCCTGGGCAAGCTTGTGGGAGCCACAGAAATCAAAAGATTCCACTCTGCAGCATGATTCTACACATTATCTTGTAAGAGCAGCCCCCAACCCTGGCACTCTGACCCAGCTCGAATGCCTGTGGCGCCGGCTCCTACAGACGCTCCCTGCTTTTAGTGGAGTTCTTTCTAGTCTACCTATAGATATCCATTTACATGCAGCCTTTATTTCAGTCTAGTTGAATTTGTACTCTGATGCTTTTTTTTTTTTTTTAAATATACTTTTTTTATTTTTAAAAGATACTTAGATTACGTAAATGTTACATAAAAAATATAGGGGATTCCCATGTATCCCGCTCCCTACCCCTCCCACATTTTCCCAAATTAACAACATCCTTCATTAGTGTGGTACATTTGTTACAGTTGAACACATTTTGGAGTCATTGCAGTGTCATTCAGGACAATTCCCAAGTCCTGAAAATGCCCCCATATTACACCTGTTTTTCCCTCTCCCTCCCCTCAGAACCTCCAGTGGTATCTGCCTCCACATCAATGATATATAAGTTCTTCCATTGCTAGAATCAAAATAAGTCTATAGTAGATTACCGGTAAGTTTACTCTAGTCCATTGTTCATTCCCCAATCCTGAGGATTCTGGGATGGTGATACCCACTCCACCTCTAATTAAGAGAGGGCTTAGAGCCCATGGGGCAGATGGATGAGGCTATCTTGCTTGCAGTTGTAGACTCTGTTCCTTGGGATTGTTGTTGTCCATCATCATCTCCTTGTTAGTTGTCCTGGGTGAGTCCAATGAACTGGAGAGTAGGTGTTGCAACTCTCTTGAGATTCAGGGCCCAGCTGGCACATGGACAGCCCAAAGATTTAAGTCTCTTGGACATACAACTACCAACTCCAGCACCAACTATAGGTTCAAATAGAAGGGACAGAAGGAGCCATGTGTAGGGAAACCACAACTGAGTCCAACTCTGTCACTCTGGGGAGCAAAAATTCCAAAGTAGGGCCCACTGGCAGGGCACCAAACTCCTGAGCTGTCTGCCCTGCCATAGCGTCTGAATAAGCCCCACTATTTGGGGTAGTATCCACTTTGGCAGTCTATGAGATCCTGCTGAGACATGCATAAGCGTAACCTCTGGAACGACCTTCCGACTCACTTTGAAGTCTCTTAGCTGTATAAACTCATTTGTCTTTACCCTTTCCACCCTTTTGTTCAAGGTCTTTTTCCAGTTGCATTGCTAATTGGAGCTTGGTAGTAATCCCTCAGTGCCAGGGAAGCTTATCCCTGGGAGTCAAGTCCCATGCTGGGGGAAGGTAATGCATTTATATGCTGAGTTTGGCTTAAGAGGCCAACGAGGCTCTGATACAACATAGAAGACCCACATAATGAGCAGGAAGGTGTTGGACTCCCATCCTGGGGAGTCCTGCTATGCTCTCAAATAGAGGGATGGGAGCCTCTTGAGAGCATAGGCAGTACCTAATAGGGGAGGATGTCAAGCCCGTAATGTTGTTGCAAATAACTATGAATCTTTATCTTCAAGGAGTGAAGCTGGGTGTTTGTGTGGGTCCCAAGGGGAGAGTG
>JAQZBX010049699.1:0-19845 GCA_029593785.1 Cabassous unicinctus
TGCATTAACTTAGCCCACATTATCCTGTTTTGGAGGTATGTGGCTTATATGTTATTATTTCCCACAATGTTCCACAAAATATCAGTTTGAGAGATGTTGGTGTAGGGTATTACAGTCTATTCATTTTACTTTTCATATGTTTTAAAATGACAAGCAGGAAGTGTTACTGTAGAAGTGACAGCTGTGAAGATAATTCCCCTCCTAAACAAAGAAGTTCAATGATTCTTTCCCTTCAGCTGGCCCAACAGCAGCTCTTTCAAATACCTGAATAGTTTTTCTCATGCTAATTAAAACAGATTCCTCTAAAAACCTTAACCCTGTAACCCAGAAGACCTTCAAGATGAAATTATTTTCCAGGACCAGTAATTTTCCTGCATTTGTAGTGTACTAGCTAAAACAGTGTGGTTGTCATCAGAAGCCATTCAGGCTTTTTACCTGATATTAAAGGCCTCTGTCCTATACTGAATATTTGACAAAATTTATTACTGGATTACTATCCACTAAGAGATGCAAGTGGGTAAGAAATTCCTTTCAGGAAGAACTCTCACTCTCAACAATAATACACCTTTGTTTTGGCTTTAATAAATATTCACAATATATTTGTAAATGTATATAGGAAGTATGAATGCTAATCCATAAACTCAGGTGTTTAAGCAATATTGCTACTTTTTATTTTATTTAAAATAACTTAAATTTGACTCTGGGCTCTTACTCCACCAGGCAGACAGGAAAGTCAATTTCAGTCACTACTTGGGCTCACAGTCCCAGCCTGCCTGCTGCTTTAAGGTCCCTAATTCTGTTGTTTCTGTACTCTGCTGGGAGCAAGCAATCTTTGGTGAAGCCAGGAGCCCCTGTGCTCAGGATCAAACACACATGCAGGCATCACCTCTGGGGCCTTTGCCATCTCCCCAGATGCTGTCAGGACCAGTAAGCAAGTGCCCACAGCTCTAAATCCAACTTCTCCATCCTGACCCTAGTCATGTGGAACTTCCTCTCCTCCCCACTTTCCTTGCTTCAAATACTTTTCTTTACCTCACTGCTTTTCCTCCGTAGTCTGGGCCCCTCCACCCACCATCATGTCTTCATTGAGCCTATAGAAGGAAATAATATTGCCTAGCTATCTGATTGGTATGAGAGGAAAAGGCAAAGTATAAGGAGAACATATACAAATTAATATATCAACAAATTATCCTGCCACATATATTTTTTTATATTGAACCACTGTATTTAATTCCTATTTTGATTTTATCTTTTCCATAAAGGAAAATTATCTTCAAACTGGGAAGAACAAAATTAAAATTGTCAAGAGGAAATTAAAGTTCAACATAAAGGACAGTAAGAAAGCATTTAACTTAGCGGTTTCCAATATTAGAGCCACCTGAGTAGATGTCCAATTCCAGTCAAGATGGATTAATGGGGACCAAATTACCCTCCCACCTTAAACCAGTAAAAAGTGGAAGAGTTATATCAAGCAATGGTCTTCGCGCATTGGAAAACAGGCCATGCAAAATCGTGATTTCTACAAGAAGGGAAACAAATGAGGTGAGCTCTATATTTGCCCAGTTTATTGCCTGGGGAGTTTCTAGTTTGCAGTGCACGGAAGGGGAATCCCAACAGGTCCAGAGACAAAGCTGAGAGGACAATGTTGAGAATTTGGGGAGGCCAATATGCTGTAATTTGCCAGGCAGAGTACTTGATTGCTGCACAGAGAGAAAGCTCCAGATATGCAGAGATTTCCTTTACCTCAGGTGAGTACTTATGTGAGGAGTCTTCTTGAGGCTGAGGAAAGAACCAGCAGAAAGGAACAGGCAGAATAACTGCCAGACCTCACACAAGGTTGGCATAGTTTGTGTTCCCACAAGCCTCATAAAACATGGGGCATAGGCTAGAGTACTCAGAAGAGTACTCAGTCTTAGTGGGGGAAGGGGATTAGCCCCAGTCTAAAGGTTGTTTTGGTTCCACCTAATAAGATTAAAAGCAAGCTTCAGAGAATCAAACTTTTTCCAAGTAACTGAGTCCCAGAAAAAACTCAAGAATATTTAAAAGTATACAAAAATATCCAGCACCCATAACGTATGGTGTCCAATCAAAATTTACCAAGCAGACAAACAAGGAGAAAAATATGACATATAATGAGGAGAAAAATATCAATTAATAGAAACAGACCCAAAAATGACAAAGATGATATAATTAGCAGACAAAGACATTTTAAAAGTTATAATAATATATTGTGTAGTTCAAGAAGGTAGAGGAAAACATGAGCATGGCAAGGTAAGCAAAGTCCCCACCGATCATAATTAGAAGTTAATAAATAATGACTATAATAAAATTTTATTTAGATGTAGTAACCACTAGAAGAAATATTAAAAGTGATTGTCTGAGATATGCTATGTTATGGATTGAAAGACTCCATAATTTTAAGATGTATGTTATTTCTAAATTGATCTATACATTCAGTATAATTCCAATCAAAATCTCAGCAGGTTTTTCGGTGAAAATTTATAAGATGATTCTATGCAAAGGACCTAAGCAACCTTGAACAACAAAGCTGGAGGATTTACACAATTGGATGTTAAGACTTAATTAAGATACTGTGATACTAGTCCCAAGATAAAGACAGAAAGACCAAGGGAAGAGAACGAAGAGCTCAGAAACGGACCTACACAAACATGCTCACCTGGTTTATGATAAAAGCTCTATTACACTCTAGTGAGGAAAAGGTGTTTTTTAAAATTAATGATACTAAGTAAATTAGATAAGCATAAATAAACAAATGACACTGGATCCCTATCTCATATGATTCACAAAAATTATTCAAGATGGATGATGGTAAAACAATAGAGCTTATAGAAGAGAAAATTGAGAATTTTTTCATTACTTGGGAATAGACAAAGATTCCTTAAAGAGAAAACAAAGGCACTAATCATAAAAAATGATAAATTGGACTTTATTACAATTTAAAACTGTTCAACCAACGACACTATTAAGAGAGTGAAAAGACAAGCCACAGACTAGAACAAAATATTTTATACACACACACACAACAAAGACTCATATCCAGAATATATAGTTACAGCAACCCAATTTTAAAAAATGAACAAACGACTTGAACAAATGCTTCACAAAAGGGGATATGCAAACAATGAACAAGGATATGAAAAGGAGCTGAAAAGCATCACTCATCAGGGAAATAGCAATTAAAACCACACCAAAATATCACTAAATGGCTGAAATTAAAAGGGCTGGCAATACCAAGTGAGGATGAGCAAGGGGATCAATTGGAATTCTCATACATTTATGGTCAGAGTGTAAATTGGTTCAACCACTTTGGAAAATTGGCAGTATCGAATAAAGCTAAACATGCATATAACCTATGATCCAACAGTTCCACTCTTGGGTGTATAACCAACAGAAACAAGTGCTTATGTCCATCAAAAAATATGTTTAAAAAGAAAGATATATTCAGGACTGTTTCTAGCAGTATTATTCACAATAGCACCCAAATTAGAAACAATTAAAATGTCCATCAATAGCAGACTGGATAAATTGTGCTATATTTAATGGAATATTTCAAAGTAATAAAAGAATAAACTACTGCTACATGCAAAAACATGGATCTCAGACATGACAGTGAATAAAAGAAACCAGATGTAAAAGAGTTCACACTGTAAGCTCCCATTTACATGAAGTTCACAGACAAAACTAATCTATGATGGTAAAGGATAAGAATATGTTCACCTTTGGAAAGTAGTTATTTGCTGGGAAGGGAGCATAAAGGAACTTTCAAGGGTACTGTAAATGCTCTATATCTTTTTATTTTATTTTATTTTTTTAAAAGATACTTAGATTACATAAATGTTACACAAAAAATATAGGGATTCCCATATGCCCCACCTCCCACACCTCCCACAACCTCCCACATAAACATCCTTCATTAGTGTGACACATTAATTGCAACTGATAAACATATCCTGGGGCTTTGCCACTAAGTTTTGGACCATAGTTCACATTGTAGACCACATTCTCTCCCACACAGTTCTGCATGTTATATGATGATATAAAATGGCCTATATCTGTCATTGCAATGTCACTCAGGACAATTCCCAAGTGCTGAAAAAGCCCCTGTATTACAAATGCTTTTCCCTTTCCCTGTCCCCAGAGCCTCCAGTGGCCACTAGCTCCACATCAATGTTGTAATTTCTTCCACTGCTTGCATCACAATATGTCTATAGTAGAGTACCAGGACATCCACTCTAGTCCACAGCTCTTCCCCCTATCCTGAGGAGCCTGGGATGGTGATGTCCACTCCACCTCCAATTGAGAGGGGGCTTATATCCCATGGGGAAGATGGATGGGATTATCCTTCCTGCAGCTGCAGACTCTCTGCATTTCCTGGGATGGATGTTGTCCATCATCATCTCCCCGCCAGTTGTCCTGGGTGAGTCCATTGAGCTGTAGTGTAGGAGTTGCTGCTCCACTGAGGTTCTGGGCCCAGCTGGCACAGGGACAGCCCAAAGGGATGTACACCTACAAACTCTGGCACCAAGTATTGGTTTGAATAAAAGGGACAGATGAGCTATGTGCAGGGAAGACATAGTTGAGTCCAACTCTGTCACTCTCAGGAGCACAAACTCCAAAGTAGGGCCCACTGGCAAGGCACCAAACTCTGGAGCTATCCGCCCTGACATAGGACCTGGTGTCTCCAGAGCCTTCTGGAGCCCCACTATTTGGGGTGATAGTCACTTTGGAATTCTATGAGATCCTACTGAGATGTGTGTAAGCGTTACCTCTGGGATGACCTCCCAACTCACTTTGAAGTCTCTCAGCCATATAAACTCATCTGTGTTTACCTTTTCCCCCTTTATTCAAGGTCTATTTCCAGTCGCATTGCCAGTTGGTGCATAGTAGCAATCCCTCGGTGCCAGGGAGGCTTATCCCTGGGAGTCATGTCCCACACTGGGAGGAAGGTAATGCATTCATATGCTGAGTTTGGCTTAGAGAGAGGCCACATTTGAGCAACAAGGAGGCTCTCAGGAGACAACCCTTAGGCACGCCATAACAATAGGCTAAGTTTCAATTTCAAGAGCATAGACTCATAAGGCTAGTGATCAATATCAAGGGCCCATCAGTGGGCCATCCTCCTTCGCCAGTCACTGACCCTGCACTTGGGGGACTATTGCTGCTCCCTTAGAGAATGTGGCAGAGCTCTCCAGGATGGGAATTCAGTATTCTCTCATTTATTGAGTGATCCTCCACCCACTGTGACAATGCCCTGTGAACATTTGAACATTTTTATATACCTTATATTTATGCCCAGATGAACTTCCTCCCATGCATCCCCCATCCCTGACACCCCACACCAATGATCCTCCCCTGCCCCAGTTGTAACCCTTCTGTGATCCAAAGCTTCTTCAAAGATGAAGCCATTACAATAGCTGAATACAATTAATAGGAAAATGAAATAATATGATAAGTTTAAATGTAAGAAATAAAATACATTAAAAATTTTTTTGAAACTAAAAATAAAATTAAATTAAAAGATTGGGATATTAAAAAAATTTTTGACCTTTTGCCTTTCATCACTGCAATATCTGGTGTCCAGTCTGTACTGTGGCACCTTCCCCCTCTCATTCTCCAGTGTCTCACTATTTTTCATTTTGTTTTCAAAGAAGTTTTAGGTTACAGTAAAGTCACACACAGAATACAGGGGACTCTCATATACCCAACATCCTCCCCCTTTCCTCCCCCCCATATTAATACCTTTTTATATGTGGATAGTAGCATTGTTATAACTGATATACAAATAGTGAAACATAGCTACTAAACATTGTCAGTGGTTTACACTATTGCTTACATTTTAGACTGCACACTTTTATAAATTTTGATGATATTTACCATGTCCTGTGTCCATCACTGTATGGTAATGAAGAACATTTCCACTGACCACTAAATACTCACTGTTTGATCTATTCTATTCCTCCCACCCCATCCCCTGGGGCCCCCGATGACCCCCTGGCTTGATTTGTTGATGACAAGATTCATAGTTACAATGCTCTATATCTTGATCTCAGTATTGCATTATACATATGTATATATAGTGTTTATCCATATATAATAATTACCATGTTCAATTAAGATTTATGCACTTTACCATATATAAATTATATCTCTATAAAAAGGGGAAAAAAGTAATTTCTTCCCTGAAGTCAAACTGGTGGAGGAGAGGGATGGGACAGGAAACTGTTGTATTTCATTAAAGTCCTTTGGTTCTATTTGATTTTTTATTTTTTATACCTACATGCTCATGTATGAATTTGATACAAAACAAATAATTTATCAATAACAGAAAGTAAATATGCATTATATAATTGATCTATAAAAACCTAATAGCTAAACAAATTTCTTAGATTTAAACTAAGAAGGAGTAAGCACAGAGCTCAGGAAGATAGCAGTGGTAGTGACAAGAGGATTCCTTGAGATTTCAAGAGCCATTGGGTACTTCAGATTACCTCTTATATGACCACTTCTGCCTAAGCTATTGCAGACTACTTTACTCAAACATGTCCTCTCAAACATCTTAACAAGCACGAAATTTGGATCTTACCTATTCTGTAGCTTCATTAGGCCAAGATGGTGCTTCTCTTTTTCCCAAGCTAATTCCTTTTCTACTCGTCGAATTTTACAAGTTGTTTTTCTGTTAATCTCAGCACGAATTTTGGAGTCTACATCAAAATCCTGCAGAGAAGTAGATTTGTTTATCAAAATTGATACTTTAGCAATGGAAGCTCTGTTTCATACATAGGTACAGATTTTTAAGTTTCATCTAATTTCATGTTACATCATAACTCTCTCCACATTCTAGAAAAGAAAATATATACTTTTGATCTCCACATAATATGGAGAGAAGTTCTCAGAATAAAGCAATTAAAGCTACACATTATGTTACTTTCCACAATAAAAGTAATGAATGCTGACAGAATAATTGGAAAGTATACAAAGTTTAAAATATATTCCCACCACCCCAAATCAGATACTCTAATGTGACCGGTGGATAGATGATCACAGCTGAACATACCCTCCCATGTGATTCCACTCAGGAAAGATGGTAAAGTCTTTGGAAACTCCTTGACATCGCCAAGTTCTGACTGAAAATCCTTCACCAAGGAGCCCAAAGTCTACCATGAGGACCATTTCACTCCTGGAAAAATATTAGGTCCTTATGCACACTAAATAGTGAATAGTAATTATTCATCCCAGAGGTATTTGTGTTTTAAGTAACGATATGAGTGTAAAGTGCTTAACCACAGCACTTGCCTCAGTTGTTGATTTTTAAATATCTCACCCATACTCTGGAAGCGGCAACCTTTTTCTTAGTAAAATAGCATAAAGTTCTTTCAACTAGTGATTCATTATGAGATAGATTTCACCAAAGCATTTTATATATGAAATTAGCTAAGTACTTACAGAAGTACAGACTGGGTATCCCAGGGGTACATTAAGGATAATAAATTCTGGGTTTCTATTTTATTAGACTTTTGACTGTAATTCCATTCAGAAGAAGTACAAAATGAAAATTTTAACCATAACAGATAGATAGGGCTTTTCAATAAGTCACAAAATGAAAAATAATAAAATTAGCTTAAATACTTTGGTCATTGTCCCCATAGGTATACCCATACTAAGTCATCTTTTAGAAACCCTTCAGATCAACCAGGTACTATCTTTTCAATAAATCTGATGAATTGTAGAAATGGGACCACAGAGAATAAAAGTATACATGCATTTACCCAACTGTTATAACCAGATCCAAACCTATACCATAGGAAGAATTGTGTGGGTTTTTTTTTTAACATATGGTAACATATTTATTTATGTACATTTATTTATATCTTGTGACCAAAAAAAAGTAAGGTAGCTAAATCCAACTCTTTACTTTTCATAATGTAAAGAGGCATATCTGCCTCTTTACCATATCCAAATCATATCCAAACCAAGTTGTGTGTAAAGTTCTATAGCAATTTAATTACTGCAAGCACATTGGCCAGATAAAGAAAAGCTTAAAGATGATTTTAAGTGTTTCTACTTATTGGTAAAATAGTCTTGATCTAGAAACAGCATATGTTAAAAATTAAATTCAAATTTATTTTATACTTACTTCTTGTGTAAACTGCATATGCTTTGGTAATTCTTCATTCATTTTTAGTAATTTCCAAAATTCATTCCTCAAACCTCTGAGTTGTTCTCTCTTTCCAGCCTTTATCTCTTCCACTTCTTTCATTAACTTGTCATGCTCTCTTTTTTTCCTGGCATTCTCAATACTGAAAACAGAAATTTAAAAGGCTAACAGGTTAGAATTCAGAAATAGCATAAGAGAAAAATTAGTATTTGATAATTTGGAAATTTGTATAGCTTGATCAATTTCTGTAAAATATTGGTTTGTTTTGCAAAAAGTCAAGGCTAGTATATTTTATCAAAAATTCCCATACCTGTAGGCTTTGGGATCTTCAATATCTTCTGGAATTATCTCTGTTTCAATTCCAAACTGTGGGGAGGGGAGAAAATCATTTGCTCATATATAGCCTTCTCAATTGCATAATATTGCCCTTAAAATAGCTAATAAAAAGTAAATTGCATTTTTTCTGCCAATTTCTAACCATTTTGGGTCTGGAAAAATGCCTTCACAAAAAGTAAAGTAGGGAAAATGTGGCAGTTGACTAAACTTATTTGTTTTGACTTCATTTAAAGAGGTAAGCAGAAAAAGTCTTGAAACCTAGTTATATATATGCCAAATGTTAATATTATCATACCTCCCTTCCACCAAAAATGTAAGTTACTAATATTCATGTGCTATTAACAAAGAATACACACAATTTCTAGAACATTTATTTCAAAGTACTGTTTTTAGGATATCTTTGCCTATAGGCATAATTTCCAAAAATATCTCATGTGTATATTAAGATGATTTAATATATATATATATTAAATTTTAAGGAAGAATTTCAAATCACCTTGTCAAAAGACAACATACAGTAGAAAATGCACAGATTAATGAGTCACAGAATAATACAGTTCCCCTCCTCGAGAAAGAAAAATATGAAATCAGAAATATGAGTCACCATTTAGAAAGAAAATTAGTTTAAATTAAGAGGAACTATGAAGTCAATCACTTAAAAGTACTTTGTTTATTCAGGTGATGTGCAGTTAAATGTTTTTGTGCTATTAAGAAAAAAAAAATTATAACCCGATGAACTAAACAAAAATTCTTAGTTTGCTAACTAATCAGGTCTTAAGTAAAATTAAGCTTGTTTATCCTCTACTCATTTTTATAACAACTAGGTCTCTGTTTTGCTTTGCTTTCATTGTAAAGAAATAAAGGTTCTCTTCTGATCAAGTTGCTTTATTACAATACCAGTCTTTATTCATAGGAAATGTAAATCTACAAAGCTTCATGGAAGTGAAGTTTTATGACTTTACTAAAAGTGAAGTCACAAAACATGGCCAGTGCAACAGACAGTGATGCTTAATAAACTACTTACTGTTAATCACTTCAGACATAAATTGATTTTTATTTATTTTTAATCTTTTATTGCCTAGAGGTAAGCCCCTTGGTTCTTCAATATCAATGTGAGTTCCAGAATTTGATACCAATACTCAGTCAACTGTGTCCTGGCTGAAGCCATTTACAGTAAGTTTGAGTTAAACAAGCATGCTTTCAACAGTTCCAAAATATATGCCAATGGTTCTCCTGGCTGCACATTAGAATCATGTGGGAATGTTTTATAAAATACTGGTTCCTGGTTCTCATCTTCAGAGGTTCTGATTTAATTATTCTTGAGTAGGGCTCAGGCACCTGTACTTTTAAGGTCATTTACCCTAACCCCAGCTGATTCTAAAGTTCAGTAAGTTTCAGAACATCAGACCTATATAAGGAGCTTCTCCCCATCCCAATTCCTCTGAATAGAATAGATGGAACATAGGGCATTTTTAGGGCATTGGAATTGTTCTGCATGATCTTGCAATAATGGATACAGGCCATTTTAAATTTTGTCAAAACCTATAAAAGTATACGGTGCAACATGTAAACCATAATGTAAACCATTGACCCATAATAGTAGCAATGATGCAATATTTATATGTCAATTGTAACAAATGCACCATCCACATGTAAAATGTTATTAATAGGGGAGGTTGGGAGAGGGGGAGGGTGTTGGCTAAATGGGAATCCCCTATATTTTCTATGTGACTTTTCTGTAACCTAAAGTTTCTTTGAAGATAAAGCAGAAAAAAATAAGACACTGGGGGAACATAATGAAGTAATTTTCACTGTACATAAAAAACAACAGATCTTACAGTGATGAAAGACACAATGAATTAATATTTTTTAAATTTAATTTTTTATTTTTATATTTTATTATTATATTTTCTTATTAAATTTGTTATTTTTTTGCTTTGTTTATGGGGAGGTTTTGGGTCACAGAAGGGTCACAACTGTGGCAGGGGAGGATCACTAGTGCAGGGTGTCGGTGATGGGGGGATGTGTGGGGAGGGGGATATCTGGGGCATGCCTCCAAGGCATATGAATATGTTCAAGTGTTCATGGGGCATTATCTTGGTGGGTGGAGACCCACACAATAATTGAAAGAATTTTGAATATTCAGCCTGGGGAGTCCTGCTACATTCTCTAATAGATCTGCAAGAATCCCCCGAGTACATGGGTAGTACCTAGTGAAGGAGGACAGGCCATTATGCCAGGCCCTGGATATTGATGCTTGTACTCATGAACCTTTTCTTTTCAAATAGAAACTTAGCCTAGTATTATATATTGCCTAAGAGTTACCTCCTGAAAGCCTCCTTGTTGCTCCTATGTGGCCTCTCTGTAAGCCAAACTCAGCATATAAACGTACTACCTTCACCCAGCATGGGACATGACTCCCGGGATGAGCCTCTCTGCCACTGAGGGATTATTACCAAGAAGCAATAATTCCTTGGTGCCAAAGATTATTAAATCTTCAGTCTGTTCATATGCTGGTTGAGCCCTGAATTTCAGCAGAGTTGCAACACCTATTCTCCAGTTCATTGGACTTGCCTAGGACAACTAACAAAAGGATGATGATGGACAATGCCCATGCCCAAAAAACAAAGAGTATCTAAAACTTCAAGCAAGACAGTTCCACCTATCTGCTCCATGGGATCCGAGTCCCTTCTCAATCAAAAACAGAATGGTATCACCATCCCAAAATCCTCAAGATTGGGGAATGAACAAAGGACTAAAGTAGACTTATTATTCTATTGTTATTCTATTATAGACTTATTATTATTCTAGCAATGGAAGAACTTGTATCATTGCTATAAAAGCAGTGGCCACCAGAGGTTTTGAAGGGAGGGAGAGGGAAGAATAGGTGTAAGATGGGGGCATTTTTGGGACATTGGAATTGTCCTGCATGACATTGCAATAATGCATGCAGGCCATTATACATTTTGTCAAAACCTATAAAATTGTGTGGAACAAAGTGTAAACTATAATGTAAACTGTAGTCCATGGTTAGTAGCAATGCTTCAATATGTGTTCATTAATTGTAACAAATATCTCACACTAATGAAAGGTGTTTTTAATGTAGGAAAGTGGGAGAGGGGGTAGAGGTGGGGTATATGGGAATCTCCTATATTTTTGATGTAACATTTATGTAATCTAAAGCTTCTTTTAAAAAAAATTTTTTTAAGGAAAAAAAGAAGGAAAGTCTGCTTTAGTGATTTAAGAAACATCAGTGGCAGTCATATATAGGAGGACACTATTATACAATGTGCAATGGATTTTTTCCCATTCAATATGGATTTCTTTAGAGAAGGTTGTCACTAGGTAGAAAGATAAAGATTTTCTTCTTATTTATATACTTTCTTTTCTGTAATTTCTCTCCCTGAGCTGGACCTCTTTTGACAGTGGCCCACTCTCAAATTTTGCTGCTATTAATAGAAATTAAAATTTAGCTGCTCAAATCTTCCTTACAATATTTGTATGTCCTTCTGAAGTTGGCTCTCTAGTAAATGGGAAGAAATGTGTTTATAGGAATATTAATTATGGACTTTCAAAGAAAATTCCTTAATCTTTAGAAGCAATTTTAGTGGCTATTAAATAAAGACTTTATCCAAAGGAACCATTCCAATAATAGAAAATTCAGGTCTTTTGACAGGGCAGAAGGATATATGCTGGAGATCTGAACACTCAATGCTAACCACAAAGCCAATGATCTATCCTGCCTAAGAATAAAATAATGTACACTGAATCTTTGATCACCACCCACATTTTCATATTCTAATAAAAAAGACGATAATATTTTTACAACCCCTTTCAAAAGCAAACAGTATGGTGTACCATCTCTATTTTCCCCTTCAGTGAATGAATGAATATGTGAAAACCAAAATATATAACTGAAAAAAATTGTGCAATTTGGAAAAAACAGAAACTTGATCAAGAAAGTGATCGATTCAGAAAAACTGACATTCTTTTTAATTTAGGGAACTCTACATATTTCATAATAATGGGAATCCAACACCTTTATATTAAATATAGAAGGAACAAAAAGTCAAAGTTATAATAATGGTAGGAAGATAAGACAATAAGGTGAATGTGTTTAAACAGTTTTCAATTTTTAAATAATGTGAGCAATTTCAACATCACAATTTTAAAATAAAGCTTTTGTTGTTGCTATTATTTAGTTATTTCATTGGTTACATACCCTGGGAGATGGTACTTTGGCCTTCATGTCTTTCTCTAACTCTAATTCAGAAAAAATGCTGAAAACAAAGATATTACTATCTGTTCCAATAGTCACCAGGAAACGGTCATCAAAGCTAGTACAGATGCTTTTAATACATCCGTAATCATTGTCATGCATACTGAAGTGCCAGTAGTGCATCATATTGGTCAAAGAAGGATCATTCTTACTTAAGACATAGACCCGAATTGCTCCATTGCTCATTCCACAAAACATCATAATTTGGTTAATGCTATGAGATAAAAAAGAAAGTAAATTGTTCTCCATATTACTCTGATAACAACGTTTAAATTTAAATTAACTGATAAACGATTACATTTTTAATAACAAAGAGTAGAGAAGAAAAAGCCAATTTGAAATTCGGAACTACTTAATTTGGTCTTCAGAAGAATGACTGGCATGTATGCTCAATTTTCAATTGATAAAGGGCTAATGATTCAATCGTGATTTCTCTGGAATCAGTGTAACACTTAACCTGCATTATCTAACTATGTAATAGCATCCTTCTAAGTAACAGAAAGTGTGATGATTTAAAGTTATTTTATAAATTCCAAAAAGAAAAAGTTTGTGTTCTTGAACTAACCCATACCTATACCTTTCATACCCATACCTATGGGTATGGGGCCCTTTTGATTGAACTACATCAGTGAGGTGTGAATCAGGTTGGGTCTTCATCCTCTTAGTGGAGCTTTATATAAACACAGACAGAGAGAGAGACACATGGAGAAAGGAAGCCAACATTTTTTACCCTGTCATGTGAGAGAGAACTTGAGGATCAGTAGCAGTCAAAGCTTAAGCATGAAGCCCCCAAGAGGCTGCGCCCACAGAGTAGCTCAATGCTGAAGAGACGAGCCATATGCCTGAGAGCCCACAGCTGAATTCAGGAAGAAAGCAGAGCAGTCAAGACTGAGAGAGGAAGACCCAGAAAGAGATAAGTCCTATGCCTGGTTGCCCACAGCGAGCTCCGGGAGATGGCAGGTTTTCAGAAGGCAAGGCAGGGACCTCAGCAGAGATCAGCCACCACCTTTGCCACATGGCAGGACACCAGGATTACCAGTAGCTGACTTTGGTGAGAAAGCATTTCTGATGGTACTTTGATTTGGACATTTCAGGGCCTCAGAACTATAAACTTTTACCCTAAATAAGATCTCTTTTATAAAAGCCAACCTATTTCTGGTACTTTGCATTGGCAATCCTGTGACAACAAAGACAAAAGGTAAATCCACAAAATTCCACTGTGTGGAAAACAGAAATTCTGACAGAATTTTTGATAGGGGGGATTAAAATACAGTTTCAGGATTAGCTTTGATTCTATTTATTCCTTTGATTTATTCAACCAAACATTATTTGAGTGCCCCTCCATTTGGATGGATCTTTAAGGACTGACCATATCCATGACAGGCATAAACATATATACTAATGAAAAAGAGTTTGTTTTTTTTAAAGATTCTTGGAATTCTGTTTACCTGAAAGTAATAGTTTGAATAGGATTATCATCTGTATCCTCTAGGAAACGGAAAGCAAAAGGTTCATCTTTCTGTTCTCTGATATTATTGCTTTCATCATATGGGGGGAACTCACAGTGATACAGAAAACCAGAATCATAGCCACCCTGGAAAAGAAATAACATAGAAAAGGTATTTGACAATAAAACACATAAGACCACATGAGTATTTTTTCATTATTTCACATTTTAAAACATCTATTTATATATGATTTCTGTGATTTTAGGTATGTTTTATTATTTTTATGAAACCTCTCCATTGTCCATATAGATGACACTATACAATTATAATAATAAACACCTTAAAATTATTTGCTTCTCCTGAAAAGTCAATACAAAGGAGATGCCACTTCTAACTATATACTGAGTTCCATTTTATTTCAAATATTCTGAATAAGCAGTGTTTAATAACAGAGTTTTGGAGATCATTGTTGTCATAGCTAGTTTTCAGTGTAGGATAGCCTTAAACTGTTAACTTCCAAGGAAGGACTATTTGGGTAAAATTTATCCATTTCGTGAAAGGACAAATGATCATCTGAAAGAGCTATATTGTTCCAACCTGTTTGCTCTCTGTATATAGATCAGAGATTCCTTAAAGGAAATAAATTAAGGGTCAAAATATCTAGACAGAAGTTCAATTAGGGAATAGAAGACTTGAATGATACTCTAATCCAACTGGACATAAATGTCCATTTATGTCTCTAATCTAACAGACATAAAAAATGCTTCACCCAACAGCAACAGAATACACATTGTTCTGGAGTGCACATGGATCATTCTCCAGAATAAACCATTGGATAGGTCACAAAACAAGTCTCAATAAATTTTAAAATACTAAAATCATCAGTGTATCTCCTCTGATCACAATGGAATTAAGCTAGAAATCAATAAAAAAGGGAGAACTGGAAAATTCACAATATGGAAATTAAACAATGTACTCTTAAACAACTAATGAGTGAAAGAGGAAATCACAAGGGAAATTAGTAAATATCCTGAACAACTGGAAGAAGAAATCAAGAAAAAATTTCCATTTGCAATAGCAACTAGAGGAATCAAATATCTAGGAATAAATCTAACCAAGTATGTAAAGGACTTATACACAAAAATCTATAAAATATTGCTAAAAGAAATTAAGGAAGACCTAAATAAATGGAAGGACATTCTGTGTTCATGGATCAGAAGTCTAAATATTGTGACAATGTCAATTCTACCCAAAGCAATTTACAGATTCAAAGCAATCCCAATCAAAATACCAACAGCCTTCTTTGCAGAAATGGAAAAGCTAATCATCAAATTTATTTGGATGGGTAAGACATCTTTAAAAAGAAGAAAGAAGGTGGAAGACTCATACTTCCTGTATTAGTCAGCCAAAGGGGTGTTGAGGCAAAATACCAGAAATTGGTTGGTCTTTATAAAGGGTATTTATTTGGGGTAGAAGTCCACAGTTATCAGGCCATAAAGCATAAGTTTCTTCCTTCACCAAAGTCTGTTGTCACATGTTGGAGCATGACAGCTGCTGACGTTTGCCAGGGTTCAGGCTTCTTGGGTTCCTCTCTTCCCAGGGCTCTGTTTCTCTCCGGGCTTAGCTTCTCTGTTTCCTCCACAAGGTCAGCTGTAGACTATGAGGCTCTCTAGGTTTTGCCTCTCTCCACAAGGCCAGCTGTGAACTCTCAGGCGAATGGCTTGTCTCTCTCCCGGGGCCTTCTCTTCTTCCTCGCCAGAACGCCAACATCAAAACTGCAACTCAAAACTGCTCCAACACTGTTCTTTGCCATGCCTTTTATATTTTATTCCTCACCCACCAAGGGGTGGGGCTCAATGCCCTACTGATGTGGCCCAGTTAAAGCCCTAATCATAACTTAATCATGCCCAGATTCGCAGACCAGTTTACAAGCATAATCCAATATCTATTTTTGGAATTCATAATTACATCAAACTGCCAACTGCTATATTTCCCAATCTTAAAACTTATTACAAAGCTACAGTAATCAAAGCAGCCTGGTACTGGCACAAGAACAAACATAGAGATCAATAGAATCGAAATGAGAGCTCAGAAATTAACCCTCACATTTATGGACAACTGATTTTTGATGAGGGGGCAAAGACCACTCAATTAGGAAAGAATAGACTCTTCAACAAATAGTGTTGGGAAAACTGGATCTCTATATGCAAAAGAATGAAGGTGGATCCCTACCTCACACCATATACAAAAATCAATTCAAAATGGATCAAAATCTAAATATAAGAACAGTGACTATAATACTCCTAGATGAAAATGTAGGGAAGCATGTTTAGGAACTTATGTTAGGCAATGGTTTTTCTAGACTTATACTCAAAGCACAGGCAACAAAGGGAAAAATAAATAAAGGGGGCCTCATCAAAATTAAAAATTTTTGTGCATCAAAGAACTTTATCATGACAGGACCATCTATACAATGGGAGAAAATATTTGAAAACCACATTCCCAATAAGGGTATAATATCCAGAATATATAAGGAAATTCTATCACTTAACAACAAAAAAAGATAAACAACCAAATTTAAAAATGGGCAAAAGACTTGCCCAAAAAAGGTATAGAAATGGCATATGAAAAGATGCTCAACATCATTAGCCATTAGGGAAATGCCAATCAAAACCACAATGAGATACCATTTCACACCCACCACAATGGCTATGATTTAGAAAACAGCAAATTACAAGTGTTGGAGAGGATTTAGAAATAGGAACACTCATTCATTGTTGGTAGGAATGTAAAATGGGTGCGGTCTCTGTAGAAGAAGTCTGACAGTTACTCAGAAAGTTAAGTATAGAATTACCATATGATCTGGCAATCCCACGAGAAGGTACATACCCCAAATAATTGGAAGCAGGGACTCAAGCAGATATTTGCACACCAATATTCATAGCAGCATTATTCACAATTGCTAAAGGATGGAGACAACCCAAGTGTCCATCAAATGATAAATGAATAAACAAAATGTGGTATACACATACAATGAAATAGTATTTATCAGTAAAAGGAATGAAGTTCTGATACATGTTACATGTCTTTAAGAACGAACCTTAAAGACATCATGATGAGTGAAATAAGCCAGACACAAAAGGACAAAAATTGTATGATCTCACTGATATTAAATAAGTAGAATAAGCAGATTCATAGAGTTGGAATCTAGAATATAGGTTACTAGGGGCTGTGCTGGTGAGGAGGTAATGGGAGTTAATGCTTAAATTGTATAGAATTTCTATTTGGGATGTTTGAAAAGTTTTGCAAATGGATTGTGATGATGGTAGCACATTATGAATATAATTAAGAGCACTGAATTATATATTTGAATGTGGTTAAAAGGGGAAATTTTAGCTCTATATATGTTATTATAGTAACATTTTTAAAAAATAGGACTATACAACACAGTGAACCAAAATATAAACCATGAACTATAGTTAATGATACAATTATATCATATCTCTTCATCAATTGTAACAAATGTACCATGCTAATGCATGGTGTTAGTAATAGAAGAGTATATGGAAAACCTTTATATTATGCATGATTTTTTTGTTAACCCACAACTTCCCTAGTACCAAAAAATCAGATGACAGAAAGAGTAAAGGCACTAATAAATGGAGTGGTATGGTGCTTCCACTATTACTTTCCACCCTTCTTGCTACTACTTTCCTTAGAATATTTTATAAAAAGTAGATTTCTAGGAAAAGGCGAGAATTCAATCCTCACTACTCCTTAGAGCAAAAGTCCTTGGAGACTCAGTCTCTTAGCCTGGCCAAAGACCTGGGACCAGTTATGAATTTGTAATGATCTTACACATATTCTTTTATGTTAATTATTATATTTTTGGTAGATAGAACTGAAAATTGTGGCAAATTTATAATAAAGGAAATCTTTCTTAGTGCTGGAAAAAGTGTTCTATGATTGGACTAGAAAATATATAACTAGAGGATATACTGTTATGACATTGGGACAGTCCCTGATACTTGCCTCCTCAATATCCATTTTTTCCTTTCTTCCTTCTTAGCCAAGTCTCAGTTGTTCAGGCTGGCAGTGTTCCCATCAGAAAATACTTTTCCAGAGAACAACCAGCAAGATGGCGGCAGAGCAAGGAGCTCCTAGAGTCAGCTCGTGCTACAGGACAGTTAGTAATCACCCAGAGCTATCTAAAGTACCTGTTTGAGGGCTCCAGGACACCAGAAGAGCATCCTGTAACATCCTTGAATGAATGGAAGGAGGACACTGCCCAAAAAGAGAGAAGATTTGTAAGTAGGGGACTTCAAGCCCCGGAGGCCAGTGCTCTACCTCCACTGGAGGCACAAGTCGCCTTGGGAGCTATTCTGCGGCTGGAATTGGAAGCTCCACTTCCCAAAAACTAAGAAGGAAGAGACAGTTGGACACCAACTTCAGCTACTGATTAGTAAATTCGGCAGGCTAAAGTATAATCCTAAGAACAGCTAAAGTTTGAACCCATCCAAGTCCAAAAGAGGCAGGTAGCCACCATCTTAACTCCGCCCCTGGCCCAAGGGGAAGCGGGGTAGACTGAATATCACAGTGCTGGTAAGGACCAGCCTCTTTCTATCCAGATCAGATTGCAGCTCTAGCCTAAGCCCCAGCCCCACCTCTGGCAGGAAGGAAGCTGGGGGGACCTGCGCCAGCCCCTGAGGAAAATACACGCCAAGCTGCAGAGGCCAGTGATCATCCTACTCTGGTGGCACAAGCTGCCCTGGGAGCTGTTCTGTGGCTGGAATTGGAAGCTCCATTTCCTAAAACCAGGAGAGGAAGAGACGGTTGGCCACTGACTTAAGCTACTGATTAGTAAATTCGGCTGGCTAAAGCATAAACCTAAGAATAGCTAAAATCTGAACATGTCCAAGTCCGAAAGTGACCCGTAGCTGCCATTCTGACTCCACCCCCGGCATGAGGGGAAGCTGGGCTAACTGAAAATCACAGTAACAGTAGAGACTCGTTTCTTTCACCCAGATCAGACTGCAGCCCTAGCCTAGGCTTCAGCCCCACCTCTAGCAGGAAGGAAGCTGGTGAGCCCTGCACCAGCCTCTCTGTGCAACTGTAGGAACATTTGGCTGGCACAGCCAGAATAGTGTATCAGGGCAACTGCAGTCATTTTAGATTGCTGCCCACATCTGCAGCTCCATCCCTGCCCCAGGTAGGGGAGAAAGGGGCATGAAGCTTCATCAGTCTCTCTGGGCACCTACAGCCTAAGCCTTCACAACCTGAGTTATTACATACAGCTGTGGCTCTATCCCTTGCCCTGGGAAAGGAGAAAGTTGGGAGAAGCTTCACCAGTCCCTGGGGCAATGAGGGAAGCTTGAGCCTCCACAGTTTGCAGCACCAACTACATCCTTGGCTCCTACTACACAACCAGCAAGAGAGAAAGGGCAAGAAACCCCTAAATTAAAGAGAGAAACTGCACACAGAATAAATACATCTAGTAAGCCAGATGCAAACACAACAATAAATAATTACAAGACACCAAGAAACAGAAAGATACGGCCCAGTTAAAGGAACAAGATAAGCCTCCAGATGGCATAAAGGAGTTGAGA
>JAQZBX010049700.1:0-19855 GCA_029593785.1 Cabassous unicinctus
CCTGTAATTTCTGAGTAATATTTAGGTAATCTAGGCACCTTTAAAAATATATATATATGCATATATTAACAAATAACATTTATGTAAACATATGCACATATATGCATATGTATTTATATATTATTTTGCAAATATTGGTATGTATTGTGAAAAATTTGATTTTTACCCACAATAAAATAAGTAAATAAATAATTAAAACATATCAGATAACTTTCCTCCTTTACATTATTCAATTGGTTTCTACTAGCAATAGAAGAAGGATGTTTGCCGTTGCCATGGCATTCCCACTCTGAAATCCACTAGCAGACTCTCGTCTCCATTCCAGTCACTTAATTGCAAATCAGTAACTGATGGCACAACAGTTTCGGTATGATTTTAACCTGGAAAAATTCTCTACACTAATTTAAATGTCCACAAAAATTTTCTAAGGCTTTTCCCAGCAAAGTATTTAAAATCTCAGGTAAATTAATGTATTTTCCAAGAGAGATTTCCCATCTTAAGAAATGAAGCCCTCAGCATATATACCCAAAGAGATCTATTCATTAAAGTTTAATTAAACCACATATTAATTATAGGAAAAGCAATAATGAAGCTATATTCTTTTTTCTAGGAATCCTTTATATTTCAAAGGTTGTTAGATTCACAATCCTCAGGACATCTTCTAAATTTGATTTAATGTGACTTAGTCTAGATAACCTTTCCTTTTGTGGTAGTAAAATATGCACAATCTGGAATCAGGAAACATACTTTACCCTTGAATATAAAATTTCAACACAAGCATTCTTGCTTATTTAGAATCACACTGATATCCTCAGCCAGACAGAATGTTGGTAAATGACAAGGTATCTTAGAAATAATGGGCATTAATGATTCACTTGCTTAATATTTTCTACAGTATGGCGTAGAACCATCAAAATCTACAAAGGAATGAGGTATCTGTAGAAAGACATGAGGTTTGCTTTTGAGATATTTAGGAAAAATGGCATACTTAAAGGACATACTCTGTTTTCCTTAATGGCATCTTGTATTTACCATATTGTTGGTAAAACATTTTGTTTAAAGAAATATATATTAATTAGACTTATCTGGATTGGGCATCCAAGTTAATCAGGATGCATCATTTGGTTTATACGACTCATGAACTCATTGACTACATAAAAAGAGCACTCACCACCAAAACATTTTATTTCTATAGAAAGAAACTCTGAGATCTCAGTGTAGTGACAGCATCTCGAACAAAGATGGCTTCTCTGGCTTTTCCAATTTATTTTGGTTTTGGTGAGTAATAGAGAAAAATATCACCATGCCTTCCTTTATTTTTTATATGAATATTATTCTGAAGAAAATTGTTTAATCTGACAGAAGGTACTTTGGGTAGGTGGTCTTCTGAGGGTAGATAAGGTATTTGTCATATATAATAGTCAAAGGGAAATTTGTCTCACCTTAGCATTCAGGGTTTAATTCTTCTGTATTCACATCAGTGGGTAAGATATGATACATACAATTAATGTAAATACTAGCATTGCTGAAGTACAGTAAAATGATCTTTCAGGAATTAATATTTAAAATAAGAATGAAGAAAATATGTATGGAGTGAATAGATATGTTTGTGGATTGAGGTGGGTGGAAAAGAATTGTGAAAATATGCTTATGTAGATTAAAAAATCATTGCTTAATTGTCTTTTAGTTTTGTGGAGGAATGTAAAGGATCAATCTCTGGATGCCTGGGGAATCTTAACTAAGACTGAAGACTAGAGGAGGTTTAACTCTTCTATTTTGGGTAAGGGTTAATATTCTCA
Source organism: Cabassous unicinctus (assembly GCA_029593785.1). NCBI lineage: Eukaryota > Metazoa > Chordata > Mammalia > Cingulata > Chlamyphoridae > Cabassous > Cabassous unicinctus. Next base: position 1,800 of record JAQZBX010049700.1, read on the forward strand.
AATATAATCCATTTTAGGTGCATGTAATTAAGCATGGAATTATGGTAGCTCAAAAAAGTTTCCAGTCAAGTGTTTTATCATTTCCTATTCAGAAATAAAGATGGAAGAAATTGAAATCAAATAAATAGATTTATGATCATGTCAGGATAGTGGCTAAAAGAAGAAAACATGGGCAACGATTTGGTTTTCAGTTTTTACAATAGAGTACTGAGTTGTTCTTTGCAGAGGACAAGGAGAAGGAGTGACATGAGTAGTTTGAAAACAAGAGCCTAAGATGTCAGAAAATGCAAGAAAAATGAAAGTCCCCCAACTTAGTTCTTGGTTCAATTACGTGGTTCCAAGTAAGGATTTTTCTATGGGAAGGTCATTGTTGAGTTTAGCAAGAATTATTTATGATGAATCAATGTTGATATTTGTAAGTCAAAGGGTGTAAGGAAATGGTAACTGAACTTTCATTTCAATTGTGAAGAGAGAGAGGAGCATGAGAACTGGGACCTGAGGGAAAGGTTAAAAGGATGTTTGTTTCAAGATGGAAGAGATAAAATGAGATTAAATGATGATATGAATTATGAAGAGAGGGAGACTAGAGATTGAAATAATGATCATTTATATAGTCACCAACAAAGCAGGAGAGTAAGAATTCAATTTGAGACATTGGACTCAGCCAGTGATAACCTGACATTTCAAATTAACTGTAGATAAGGGATAGCCTCTGTGTCTGAATGCAAGGAATATTTGAAGATATTATGGTATTAAAGGACAATTGGCTATATTACATGATCCATCTGCTTGGTAGGAGGTGATTCAATCTTTTGAAATTTAGGGACAATGTGAGTATGTGTGAAATTCAAAGACATGGAGAAGATTTTTAATATTTATGGAGACTGGAAAGATGATTTAATTATCAAGACAGTAGAGTTGCCAGATATATTTGATCGTCACTAGGAGTTGTGACTGTGTTTATACCAGAAGCAATATCCTGGTTGCATACTGTGTCAGATGCAATTGTAGAAAAAAGTAGATATGTGGTGTGTTTATTGGTAGATGCAAAAATATTAAAATATTCATTAAAATTAAAATGATGGCCTTTGTAAGTATATGTTGAAATAAGTAAATATTGATTAATCTAGACTCTAAGAAAGAGGATAGAGTCAGAACTGATGCTGATGTTTGGGGTATCAAGGCACTTGAGACTCCCATGTGGTAGGCAAATCTGGACATGAGGAGTAATTATGTGAATAAGCTAATAGAGTTTGTTGTAATTACAGGTTGTGGCCTCTGATCATTGATGTGACATGGGACATTCCAGGTAAAACCCAAGTATAGTGTATAATGCTCCAAGAGCTTAAGCCTGGCAGATAGGCAGAGCAAAATTCAAATTCTAGCTTTGCCATTTTCAAGCTATGTAATTTTGTCATTTTGCTAAAATTTTCTGAAACTCTGATCATGCCCTTTTTTATACTGGTAAATAAACCATAATCAACAGGATTATTTTGATAATAAAATAAGTGGATTATGTCACATTTAAAACTTTTTTTCCTTAAAGTCAGGAAAAAATGGGTGTTTTATTCTGCTTATAATATATTATCATCATTTTCCCATGAATAAAATTAATTGTTAACAAAATTTTAAGGGGAGAATTTATGCTCTATAAATGATTAATGCGTTCATCTATATTATAGACAGGGATATTGCAGCTAAAGCTTAATATCAGACAGGATTTCATAAACATTTTGCTAAAATATCAGATGATGCAGATATTTTCCTGGACTAATCTATTCCATATTTTCTGTCTCGTTATATTATTTACTCCTGCTACTTTCTGATAAAAGATGTTAAAATGCTAGATTTGGAGGATGGGTGACATTGATCCCTCCAAATAATTTAAATCTTTATAATGATTAACTCCATCATTAATTAGATTTTCAATTTGCATCAATGTGATCAAAGTCTATTGGGGAAATATTTATAAGTCATGGTTGAGGAAATGATATTTCTAGAAATCCCATGTGGGAAAACCAAAATGATTTCGGGAAAGTGTATAAAAGTAGCTGGAGCAGGAGTTACAGCAGAAAGTGGGTGAGTGTCCAGAAGATTCATAGCAATTTTGGAGAAACTTAACTAGCTTGCAAACCAAGAATACTTAAATCTGAGGAATTCCATAGTGTTCATTTATGACTGGAGAACAAAATCCACAGGAGGTATTACTTAGTGATACCTATGATTTGGAATCAGGGAGAGAATGTAAAATTCAGAAAAATGTGGGCTAATTAACATAAAATTCAATGGTTTTCATGTTCAGATATGCAATACATTTTATTTTTAAAGCAAAAGTAGGCATTGTCTTATTACTTATGACATTGGGAGATGAGATGCCACAACCTGTTTTTCTGAAGCACACTATATGTTTCTCTTGGTTGGTTGCTGGAATACTTCCAGGTGAATGTTTTTGTATACATGACTGGTGATTGGAAATTGTGGACAACTCTGAATCTCATGGCTTCTTTCTCCTTCCCCAGAATTGCCTGCTTTTTGCTTGGCCTCTCTGAGAGTGAAAAATCAGAGGACTACATCTCATGGCCTGACTATTGACAATGCATCCCCTAGTGAGTGTAGAATTGCTGTTTCTACTCAAATTACATCAAAATTGCAAGAATATGGGCAGATTTCTCCTATTACTCTGAATATTCTAAGTGCACTCAATAGATATTCAAGGACCTGAGAGCCATGTAAAGGTGCCCAGGACCCTTGGATAATTAAGGAGAAATAATCTCCTTTCCAATATTTACACCAATTTGTTCCAGACTCCCTTAATGTGTATTGAGATAAGAGAGCCTGAGGCTTTAGTAAAGAAATTATTCCCTCATTAATCATTTATGTGATAGTAATGGGCTTAGGATTGTAGTGACAGCATGTGATAGAAGTGAATAAGAGCACAACTTGATAGTCCAAAAGGGAAGCAGAGGTTTTTGCAATTGAATTCCATCAAGCCAGTGTTAAATGTTCTAAGGTAAGTGTTGTGTAGTATTCAGGGGAACACAAGAGAAGTTTAGGCCAGATAATGCAATAAGAAATAACTTGTTTATTTTTCTTCAATAGTAAACATCTAAAAGTGTATATAGATAGAATGTATTTTTGCATTTTGAAAAGGTGTTTGAAATTCTTATTACTAATTTATCCCTAATCAACCATTTACCACTTTGTAAATAACCTTTATGCAAATTTGATAAGTGTACACATATGAAGAGGGAATTTTTTTCACTTGATTTTGGCTGTTCATATAGGAAAAAGAGTTTAGTATTTAGGGCAAAATTTTAGGTCCTGTGAAAAAAATTGAAGAGCTGGAGACACCAGAAGGCATAAAGAGGCAAACTCTACCTTGAGAATCAAAGAAAGATACAAGATTGTCCATGATAATTAGGGTTTGGATGTCCATGGTAGAACTGAGTATGGCCTCCTAGAACCAGGAGAAGTCATGCTAGGATTTTAATTCAGTATAGCATTCTAAGGTGTACCTGAAAATGCTATTGCCCTGCCTAACCTTATATCTTATAATGAACCTCTGAGTTTTATAGAAAAGAAAGAGTAAGAACTTTATCCCAAGTTCTGTAGTAAGCCTTTGAAGTTCTGAAAAATGTCATACATTGTTGCAAGATTTTATGCCGTTTTAATGAATAATAGAAATATCCCTTTCACTTAATCAGTATTGTTATGTAGGGAGTGCTTTACACATTAGCTCATTTATCTCTCCAATCTCTTAACAGTTTGTTAAAACATTTCAGAGATGAGGAAATGGAGGTTATTGGGTGGGTTTGGAATAAACAAAACCTAGTTATGGTTAAATAGTATCAGATCACAGGAATCCTTTCCAATATGATTAATCTGTAGACTTATATGAAATTGGTGGAGAAGATATGAAGTGCAAATTTTATGATCACTTTCTGGAAATCATAATTACCAGCTTTTCAGGCAGTAGCCAAGTAATATCACACCACAAGCTATATACTATTGCCTTGTAATTAAACTTTATGTATTCAGCATGTGAAAGTCTCTGCAAGTATATATGATATATAGGTACCAGATCAGAATTCAGAATGATCTAACAAGAATCCCAAACAAAATTTGAACTTTCTATCCACAAAGGCCTACCATTCCTCAATTCTGTCCTCTCAACCTTCTTACTGTGACTTTAGTAGGGATAGCCCTCTCTGAATTTGAATGTTGTGATGTTTTAGGAAGCAGTTACATTAAAAAATGTAGCTATAGATTTCACCCAGGAAGAGTGGAACATGATGGACACATTCCAGAGAGAGTTATTCAGAGAGATGATGCTGGAATCTACCAATAATCTAGTTTCCATTGGTAAGACTCACAAAATTTATTTTTTAGTAAGTATTCATCTATCTTTTTACCTATCCATCTGACTGTCTAATCTATCTAATCTATCTTTTATCTTTTCAAAAATATCTGGAAGAGCTTCTGCATAAGTCATTCCAGTCTCTACCTTTATCTGTTCATAACACAACTATCTGGAAGAAATTTGATTTTTCACTTTTTATTTATCATGTTTATTCACATGAGTGAAATCTAAACTTCCTGGCTAAAATCTCATGTATTTATTTCTACTCAATCTCCAATACTGAGAAATGTGTTGAGAACTCAATGTATGTTATTTAAGTAGATATGTGTTGATTAAATAATATCTAGATAATTACTATGTTTTAGTAACAATGTTCATATTTCAGAGTATAGTAGAAATATAGCAGGCATACATTTTTCCATATGTAACTAATATTTATTTTTGGTGAACCTTATGCTTATTGCATTTAAAAAATATTATATAACCACTGGAAACAGATTTTCCTTTTATGGAAAGAGTGAAGATACTGCAGTATTTGAAGTTGCACATGGTCCTCAATGACCACAGATCCTTATTGTCTTATGGCAAATTGTCAAGCATCCTTTACTATTGAAGATTTGTCAATATCTTATATTCAATGTGTGCTTCCCTAGGCTCGCCTTCAATATTTACTTTATTCTTCTTCATAGTCTTTCCTGTGCTTGAAGACAATGCATTTTTTTCAGCATATAATTCAAATTCCATTGTATCTTCTTTCCATAAACAGGGTATCAACTCTGCAAATCAGATATGATTTCCCAGTTGGAACAAGGAGAGGAACTGTGGAATGAAATATTAGGATTTCCCCAAGGCAACAAACCAAGTGAGCTCCTGGAACCTGTGCTTTTGTAGAAGGATGGGCTTATAGAATAAATTAGTAGATCTTTGTAAATATAAATGGAAAATATCCATAAGTGAGTAGTATTCTTTTAATTGTTGGCATGGACAAAGGGCAAGGAATCCTCAAATGATATCATTATTTATCATATATATCAATCTCTATTATAGTATCCACCTATCATCGTCTTTGGCTTTAGCCAAAGGAATATTAATACACTTATTTCAGTTTAATTTTCACATAATGCCCTTGCCATGGTTCCACTTTTTGAGGATTATCCTCAATTTAATGGCACAATATTCAATCTTAATTTTAAGAATACCTTAATTTGACAATCTTTCCCTACCTAATTGACATATCACACATATCACATAAGCATTAGCGCTTTCAAAATTTTATTCTACTAATGATGCAATGTTGTTTTTTTCCCAATCATTTCAGGCAAGGAATTTTATCTTGAAAAGAATGTTATATCCCTGCAACACATCCACAGGAGGGACATATTCATGGTAAATTTCATGGGTTTCAACCCTGGTCATTCAAATAGAGACCTGGGAATGAAATAAGTCAAGAATTGATAACAATCACCTTACTGTAATTTAAGGTGTGATTAAACAATGTTACAGCAATAAGTTTTGGAAATTTTAAATTGTGTGAAATATTAATTTGACCTCAAAAATATAACATGCGGTCTTAGGAAAGGACAATTGCATAAACATGGCCATATACCAAGTGTTTATAATATAATGAAGTCTTAAAATCTTATTAAATAGTTCTGAAGTTGAGATGCTATAAAAGGGAAAATATGTTCATGTAAGAGAATGACACACCATATAAAATGTGAAAAATTTTTACAAGAGACTCACTGAATAATTAATCTAGAATCGATACAGAGGGGATTGTCTTGAACATTTGTGAAGAAACCTTTAAGAGTCTCTTTTCTGTATTACAACAGCTGAGGTCTCATACTCTTGAGGATCCCTTTGAATTGAATTACTTGGGAGAAGATTTCATTCACAACTGCACAATAACTCAATATTTTCCTCCTGTGAGAATGAAATCCTGTATTAGAGAACAGGAAATTTCAAGAAGTCACCAGTGACAAGTCATCCTTCAATCAAAGTAAGCAAATTCAAACTGGAAGTCAATCATATAACTGTTATCTAAATGAGAAATCCTTCAGTCATTTTTCTTACCTTAAATTATGTGTGGAAACTCACACTGGAGAGAAACCTTATGAATGCCATCAATGTGGGAAAGCCTTCAGGAATATTTCTGCCCTTAGAAGACATGAGAGAACTCACACTGGAGAGAAACCATATGAATGTCATGTTTATGGGAAATCCTTCATTCAAAATGCTCACCTTACCCGACATGAGACCACACACACTGGAGAGAAATCATTCAAATGTCACCAATGTGGGAAAGCCTTCAGCCAAAGCACTCACCTTAGACAACATGAGACTGTACACACTGGAGAGAAACCATTCAAATGTCATCAATCTGGGAGAACCTTCAGTCAAAGTTCTTACCTTTGGCAATATGAAAGAACTCACATTGGAGAGAAACTGTATGAATGTCATCTATGTGGGAAATCCTTCTGTCAAAGTTCAACCCTTAGAAAACATTAGAGAACTCACACTGGAGAGAAAGCATATGAATGCCATCTATGTGGGAAATCCTTCAGTCAAAGTTCAAAACTTAGGAAACATGAGAAAACACACATTATAAATGCAATGAGTACAGAAGTGTCTCCAAGCACAGCTCTATTGTTTAAACCATGGAGAATCCACACAGAATTATGATTCTATGTAAATATAATCAGTTCAAAATGGATTTATTTTTCATTTAACATTAAAAGAGTGAATGAATTACACTTGGAAGAATCCCATGTCTATAGTAACCTGAAAGACATTTAAGCTGAGATCCAGCCTAAGCACACTCAAGATAAATGTAGAGTAGTAATAATCCTAAAACAAAAAGTCAGACAGGAATATCTTTAACAGGAGTAGGAGACCCTATGGAAACAGCAGGTAATTTTTGCAAGAGTAGATAATCAATGAATTAAACATGAAAAACAGTTTACTTACATCACAGTATAAAGAATGAAGAAAAGTCTTTAGTGGTTTCAAATTTCTTCATCAGCTAGTAGGTTTTCATACTGAAGTAAGGACAATCCCAAAATCAAAGTGCAAATATATTCACTCAGAAATATCAGATTGGGGAAAACCTTTAATGAGAATATTTTCCCAAACTATTCAAACATGAATTAAGAATATTGCCTCATTACTTTTTATTGAAAAATAATCAAGATGAAAATGTAGAATTGTGAAGTGGCCTGGCTATGTTGAATGCAGAAATTTGTAACAAATACTAGGAAGAATATGAAAAAATTTCACAAATATATTAGTGCTTGCAAATAAAAGTGAAGTAAAAGACATTCCTGTGATTTCTCTAAAGTGAGTCATGAAAATAGAAATATATTTTATTGAACACTAAATAAAATTATAATGACTGGGGTGAATCTGAAAATAACATTGAGCTTTAAATGAAAGATGCACAGTACAAGATTTAATATATATGTGCATAACAGTGATTAATTGAATAAGTTTAAATAAACAAATTGCATTTCTGTAATGTCTGACAGTGCCTACATTTCCCCATTGAAATGTCATTATTGTTATTGTAAGCTAAATGGAATGTAAAATAATTTAAATATGAGAAGGAAAATAATGTTGTCAGTTCTGGAATATTTTGGGTAACTGGGTATGAAAAATCCCCAAAAATACTGAATAAAGGAATAGGATATTCCCAACAATATAAATTAGTTGTCATGTGACTTGTGGCAAAAAATTCAGAGATATCTCAGGAGATGAGAATATGAAGATTACTGCAGATATGAAGATGTCTTCATTTTTAAAATGATGTAGAACTGAAAGGGGTACTTATCCACATTCATTCATTAACATAGTACTGATCTTTGTTAGTCCATTTTGTATGTTTCCATCCAAGTTCCCACTCTTTGTGCAGAATAAATTGCACTAATATAGAAATGGCTTGTAGAAAAAAACAGATCACAGGGAGTATGACCCTGTTGGAAGTTAAGCCTACATGAGGGTTGGTTAGGGTAAAGGCAGTAGCTGTGTGATAAGTTTGGCACCTTTTCAGATCAATTACATTAATATCTTATACTTATTGAGGTTCTCAAATGTTGCAGAACCTGATTGCTGATGGGGACTAAATGGTAAAATATACAATGTTCTCACCTCCACAGTATTTATATCCTAGTATAAATGAAACAGAAATAAACAGCAAATGCAAAATATGTGAAATTCAATCATGACCTAAGGTTCTGGAAATTTCCATGCTAAGAGTCCCATGATGTTCTATAACTGAAATTGTCCTTAACATCCCCACCTGTAGCACTGATTTCTTTGAACTCATCTAATGATACCTGCCTCCAAAGAAGAAGATTGTTTGCACATTATTACCCACCTCTAGCATCTATGTTCTTAACATACCTAAAGATATTCCTGTAAATTACTTGACACCTGAATATATTGTGTCTCCATTAAGTACAAATCTTATATAAGAGTATAGGCTATTTCTATTTTTCTTCTGTGAATATCTGGCCTGTCAAGCCAGGATTCCATCAGCATACAAATGCTGTGAAGACTTTTTGTTTTTCATTCCATATCCCTTATATTGGACCAAAGCTACTTGAGGTAAAACACAATGGGAAATAAGAATAATGTGCATGATTTATTTGAGTCAGGAAGTTCTAATAACTTATAAAAATCCACTTCTCACAAGAGGGAGGGGCTTCTGGTTTAGTCATAAACTCCATTTCTCCTAGATCATCCACATGTAAATAAAATATTTGGAAATATTCATGCAAATAAATAAGCATAGAAATACTCTAAAAGCTGGAAGAAGTTGAGCACAATATGATCTTGAGCACTACATGGTCTACTGCTGCATGGATAATCCTTGCTTTCCTTATTGGCTACATTCCATCATGTAGAGAGGATGGAGAAAGAGATGCATAGCTAAAGATCTGGGATTCCATTATCCATCTGGAAGAATGGGGTAGTTCTCTCTTTCACCTGCTATGATGAAGTATTAGGGGCTGATTAGGATGCTTATTTTCCATCCCTACCCAACAGAAGCAGGTAGTATTACATTCTTTGCCAGGGTGGAGTCAAGATGCTGAGAGACTACACATTCAAGAATCCATACAGTGATCAGTGGCATGCAAATTGGCATGGTAAGCACCCTACTTGTTTGCCACCTGTGGTACAGTGAGGCCCAATGCTAGGCTTAACCTTCATGCCCAACTACTATGTATAATGGACTACAGTTCCCAGGGGAAAAATGATTCATGGAATGTGGTAGACTCAATAATGGCTCCATGATCTCCCAAAATATCCAAGATATTGATGTCTTAATACCTTGGATTGTGAATGTTACCTATTATAGGAAAATGACCATTGTATATGTGATGAAGATAAGGATGTTGAGATTTTGTTGTTATTTTGGACTACACCAGTGATCCCTATGTGCAATACATGTATATTTACAAGAGGGAGTCAGATATAAACTTGAATACATGGATGAGAGAACATGGTATAACAACCATAGCAGAGAGATTTCAAGACCTTATACTCTATGCTTTGAAGATGTTGAAAAGGATCAAGAGCCAAGGAAGGCTGTCAACTACCAGCAGCTGAAAAATGTAAGGAATGAAGCTTTAGAGCATGGAAAAGGCAAGGAGATGGATTCTTCCTTACAGCCCCAGATGGCATATAACCCTTCTGACTGAAACTTTGGCTTCAGACCAAACCAATTTTGGACTTATGGCCTCATCAACTGTTATTTAATAAATTCTGATTACTAATTAATGTAGTCATTATAACAGCATGATTCTATAAAAATTGAATAATATCTTCAAAGATATCTTCTTTATAATGTTACTTCAACATGCCTGTTGTACACAAGATATATTGATTACAAAAATGCTTAAATTTGTCAAAAACAAATTTCCCAACACAACAAACTTTACCATTAACCAACATCACTGATTTACAAAACAACTTAATTTGATCATGCATAAATATATTTTAAGCCAATTTTTACTTACAAAGAATAGTTTTTATATTCTTTAGGTAATTTTCACATAACATATATTTATTTTACACTGTAAGATACAGTGTCATTTAGTACATTCACAAAGTTGTACAACCATCACCTCTCTCTAGTTCCAAAATGTTTTAATTATACCAAAGGTAACCCTGTACCAATTAACCAGGCATTCCACAACCCCCCTTCTACTATCCCCTGCCAACCACTATTCTGCTTTCTGCATATATTGATTTAACTCTTTTGGATATTTCATAGAAATGGTATCATGTAATATGTGATCTTTTCTATCAGGCTTCTTTCACTTAATATATTTTAAACTTTGTCCATGTTGTAACATATTTCATTACATCTTTGGCTTTTATTGCTGAATAATTTTCCATGTTATGGTTACACAACATTTCATTTATTCATTCATTTATTGATGGAATTTGGGATTATTTACAACTTTTGCCTGTTATGAATAATGCTGCTAAGAACATTCATGTAAAATTATGTGTTTAAATAAGTTTTCAATAGTTTTTGGAGGGAGTGGGATTTCTTGAGCACTTGATACTAAAGTTAGGTTTTAGCAAACATCAAAAAAGCAAACATCAAAATGCTATCCAAAGTGGCCTCACCATTTTACATTCCAATGAGAAAAAAATTAGGGTCCCAAAGTCTCCACATCATCCACAACACTTGGTAGTTTCCTTTAATAAAATATTTAATTTGCATTCCTTTATCATAAATATATTGTTGTATTAGAGAACAAAATTGAGTTATAATTCACAAAGGATAAATCCACATTGTTCAACTGTGCAATTCATTGACTTTTGGCATATTGACAGATATGTGCAATCATCACACCATTTATTTTGGAACATTTCTTTCTCCTCATAACAAAATACTGAACCTAATGCATATCTTTTATAATGATATGCATAATCATAATTAACACTGACAAAACCAAATGCTGCGAAGATGTGGAATAACAAGAAATATCATTTATTGCTGGTAGAAAAGCAAAATGTTACTGGAAATTTAGAAGACCTTGACAGACTCTAAACATACTAAACAACATATAATTCAGGTATTATTCTCCTAAGTTTTTTTCTGAATGAGGTGAAAATTTATGTCCACAAAGATCATTGAACAACTAATGTTTATAGAATCATTGTTATTAATAGTCAAAAATTGGAAGGAACTAAGATATCTTTGAATATTCTGGTACTTCCATTCAATGGAATTGTAGTATTATTCAATAATAAAAAGAAAGGAAGTATCTATAAAAAATCATGGAAGAACCATAAATACATATTACTAAGTGAAAACATGAAATATGAAAAAGCCACTTACTATATAATTCCAACTATATGACATTTAGTTAAAGCCTAAACTATAAAGACCATTAACTACTGGTGGTTGCCGGGGGGCCTGGGTTAAGAAGGGTGTATTACAGTTTCCTGAACCATTTGTTGAAGAGAAATTTTTTCCTCTATTAATATATTTGGCACTCTTAACAAAAAGTCAGTACACCATAGATATGTGGGTTGATTTCTGAACTCTCAATTTTGTTCCTTTGATCTATACAATTTTCTTGATGTCACTGTCATCCTGATTTGGTTATTGTGGCATTGAAATAAGATTTGACATCAGAATATGCGAAGCCTCCAAATTTGTTCTTTTTAAATATTCATCTGGCTATTTGAGTCCACTTGCAATTCCAAATGAATTTCAGGACTGGGCTTTCCATTTGTGTAAAAATGTATGCTGGGATTTTGATAAAAATTATTTTGATCTGTAAATCCCTTTGGGTAGTATGGACATCCTAATAGTAGTAAGTCTTCATAACTATGAACATGGATATACTTTGGTGTCCTTTAATTATTTCCAGGTTTATTTTGTGGCTTTCAAGGTACAAGTTTTTCACCTCTTTGGTTATTTTTATTCCTAGGTAATTTATTCTTTAGAAACTATTTTGAATGATCTTTTAAAAACAATTTTCCATTTCAGAATATTCTTTTCAATTTTTTCATATTAATCTTCTAGCTCGTGACTTTGTTGATTTAGTCCATTAGCTATAATGCTTTTTTTCTGTATCTTTTGGGTTTTTATGTATAAGGATAATATTATCTGAAAGTAGAAATATTTTTATTTATTCCTTTCCAATTTGGATGGCTTTCATTCCTTTTTCTTGCTTAATTGATCTGCAAAAGTCTTCTAGAACTATGTTGTATAGCAGTGATGAAATTTAGCATGCTTGTCTTCTTCCTGAGCTCAGGGGAAACCTTTCAGTTTTGCACAATTGAATTTAATGTTAGCTGTGGATTTTTCATGTATGTCTTACATCATGTTGAGGAAATTACCATGTATTCTTTTTTATCTGAAAAAAATGTTGAATTTGGTGATGGCTTTTCTGCAACAATTTAATTTTTTCCCTTTGTTCTTTTGACTTGGTGTATTGCGTAGATTGGTTTTCATATATTGATCCTCTGTTGCAATTCCTGGAATATCCCACTTGGTCATAGTGGGTAATACATTTAATATGCTATAGATTCAAATTACTAGTACCTTTGAGGATTTTATGCATCTGTATTCATGTAGGAAATGGGTCTCTAGATTTCATGTAATGTTTTCATCTGGCTTTGGAATTAAGGTAACTGGCCTGAGAATGAAATAAAAAGGGTTACTTCCTCTCCCTTTTTTCCAGAAAGTTTAAGGTTTGTTTTTATACTTCATGGAATGTTTCATAGAATTCACTAGTGAATCTATCTGGTCCTCGGGTTTCTTTTTTTTTGAAGAATTTTATTACTCAGATCTTCTATTTATTTTTGTATCAGTTAGGTAACATGGGTGTTTCTAAGAATTTGAAATTTTCCTCTAGAGTATCTCATTTGTTGGTGTACAATTCTGCAAAGTATTCTCTTACCAACTTTTTAATTTCTGCAAGATCAGTGGTAGTATCTTCTATTTAATTTTGGATTATAGTTATTTGTTTCTTCACTCTTTTTTCTTTGCCAATTTAGTAAATATTTGTAAATTTTATGGATTTCCTCAAAGAACCAACTTTTAGTTTCCATGAGTCTCTCAATTGCTTATCTATCTCTCTATAATTTCTCCTGTCTAATCATTCTATGAGTTTTTGGTTTAGTTTGATCTTTTTCTAGTTTGTCCAGATGTGACATTTTAAATGATTTGAAATTATTTTTATTATAAGCATCTATACCTTAAGTTTACCTTGAAGTATTGCCTCTGCCTCATCTCATATACTTTTGTATGTTGTCTTTTAACTCTATTTTGTCTCAATACATTTTCTAATTTTTCTCAAGATTTCATCATTGACCCATTGTTTATTTAAGAGATTATTGTTTGATTCCCACACACTTGTGTATTTTCCAGTTTTCATTCTGTTATATCTTCATTATACTCTAGTTGGAAAAGTTGTTTGGTAAAATTTTAATCTCTTTAAATTTATTGATACATGTTTTGTGAGTGAAAAACACACACTCACACTCTATCCTTGGGAATAATTCCCATGAACTTGAGATGAACATGTACTCTGCTGTAATTGGGTGGAATGTTCTATATATGTTTGCAATGTTGAGTCTGTTTATAATATTGTTCATGTCTTCTGCTTTCTTTTTAATGTCCACCAAGATATAGTGTATTGAAGACTCTATCACATATTGGATTATAGTTATTTGTTTCTTCTATTCCTATTTCTTCATTCAGTTCTAAAAATGTTTGCTTCTTGTATTTTGGTGTCAGTGATAAGGTGCATACGTGTTTCTAAATGTTATAAATTCTTTGTGTACAGACATATTTTAAATATATACTGTCCTTGTGTCTACTGAAACAGAGTTTGACTTAAGACTTTTGTCCAATATTTGCATAGCCTTCTCACTCTCTTTTGGTTTCATAAGCATAGAATATTTTTCCAGCCTTTCATATTTGACCTTTAATCTTTGATTTAAAATTTGTCTCTTGTAAATGACAAATAGTTGGAAAATCCTTTTTTATCCTTTTGCCAATCTGCATCTTTTGATTGGAGAGTTTAATAAATTTATATGCAAAGTAACTACTGATCAGGCAGGAGTTACTTCAGCTATTTTTTGCTTTATTATGCTTCTTATATGTTTTTGGTCCCCTCTTTCCAACAACATTTTTTATGCATAATTAGCCTTTTACTCCTACACCCCTCCATAATATTTTCTCACAACCTCAAGATTTCTCCTAAGTCTTTCTTGTAGGGAAGTGTAGTGGTTTTTATTTTTCTGGGGATGTATTAACATACTTTCTTGATAAAAACTCTCCATAAGGTAGAAATAAGAGGATGCTTTCTCCATATGGTAAAGTGCATATTTGAAAAATCCACACATTATTTTGGAATAAATTGTGAAAAATTGAAAGTTTTCTTACTGTGATCAGGAATGAGACAACGATAACCATTGTCACCACTTTGACTGAATATTGTGCTTGAATTTCTATCTAAAGCAATTAAGCAAGAGAAAGAAATAAAAGACACCCAGATATGAAAGGAAGAAATACAATTTTGACTATTTTCTGATAATATGGTCGTATACTTAGAAAATTCTGAAATTTTCACAACAAAGCTGCTAGAACTAATAGACAAGTTCAGCAAAAAGACAGACAAGAAGATTAATATTCAAAAATCTGTAACATGTCTGTTCACTACTGATAAGCAAACTGAGGAGGAAGTCCCAACAATTCCATTTTTAATAGTGACTGAAAGAATCATATATTCAGAAATAAATTTAACCCAAGATATAAAAGACCTATATTCAGAAATCTAAAAAAAAATTTGCCAAAACATAAATAAACAAAGAAAACCTAAGTAAATGGAAGGACATACTGTGTTCATGATTTTTAAGAATAAGTAGGTTTTAGATGTCATTTCTACCCAAATTGGTTTACAGATTCAATACAAACCCATTAAAATCCAAATAACAATTTTTGAAGAAATGGAAAAGCTAATTATAAAATTGATTGGGATGGTAAGAGACCCCTAATAGCCAGAAATATTGGGAAAAAGAAAAATGAAGTTGGAGGATTCTGATTTTCTCACTTTAAAACATATTACTAAGCTACAGTGGTAGAAACAGCATGGTACTGGCATAAAGATAGATTGATCAATGGAATTAATAAAGAACTCAAATATAGACCTTCACATCTATGGTCAAGTGATTTTTTAAAAAGGCTGTCAAACCCTCCCAGCAGAGCCTGAACAGTCTATTCAACAAATGGTGCTAGGAGAACCGAATATCATATTCAAAGGAAGGGAAGAGGATCCCTATTTCACACTTTATACAAAAATTAACTCAAAATGGAACAAGGACTTAACTGTAAAAGCTGAAGCCATAAAAATCTAGATTTTGTGGTAGTCAGGAGTTTTTTAAAGCTTACACTTGTATGATAATATACATGTTTGTTTTCTAAGCTCACAACTTT
This sequence comes from Cabassous unicinctus, assembly GCA_029593785.1. NCBI lineage: Eukaryota > Metazoa > Chordata > Mammalia > Cingulata > Chlamyphoridae > Cabassous > Cabassous unicinctus. Next base: position 17,627 of record JAQZBX010049700.1, read on the forward strand.
TACTATGCACCTATTGTTTGTTTACACTCATGTATGAATGACATACTTCAGTAAAACATTAATAAAAAAGAGTATGAGCTCAAAATAAATTCTGTGTGTGTTCAAATTTGAGCTTGTCCCTAAACCTGTACATTGACAATGAACAAGATGTAAAAACTCTTTGTGACCCAGTATCATCAATCTGTAAATTCCAGCCATTCAAATAAATACATTGTAACATGCTTCCAAGCATTTCAGATATTGCACTGAACATAATTGACAAAAATCTTGTCTTCATAGAGATTGCAATGTGAATGGAAACAGAGAATCAACCAAAGGCATAAGAAAAATACATAGAATGCAAAATAAGATAACTGTTATGGAAAAGAAATGAAGCATTAATGAGAGATGCTGTAAGTGTGGCTTTAAATAAGGTGTTAGGGGATGGCTTCATAAGTAAAAGAATGAGAAAAGACCAAAGAGGTTATCTGTGGAAAAGGAAATTCAGGAAGTAGAAAAATACAAATATTTCAGGTAACATCAGAAATTATATGTTTAAAGAAGAATAAGGATTTAATGTGTCTGCTCAAATGTGAACCTGATAGAAACTATGATAAAGGATGAGTTAATAGAAGTAAGGAAGAGTGACAATTACATAGACTTTTGTAAACATTGTTAATTATACTCTAAATGTGATGGGAAATCTTGTAGTTTTTTTTTTTTTTTGAAGAATAGTGACATGAAACAAGTACATTTTAACAGCATCATTCTGGTCTCTACATTGAGATTAAACTCAAGTTGTATAAGAAAGAAAACAGGGAGACAATCTAGAAGACTGTGGCAATAATTTGAAGACTGAGATGATTCTTTTTGCCTGGTGGGTAGTAGCAGAGAAGATGTAGAGAAACAGTGACATTGCAAATATATTCTGCATAGGTGGTCAATATGATGTTTTGATGTACTTGATGTGAGGTGTGTGACAAAGAGAAAATGCCAGAGTGATTCTTCAGCCTTTTCTGAACAAGTAATGGTATAGTTTGCATTATCTGAGCAAAATTTTAGATATTGCAAGTACCTACCTAATAGTTATGTCCTGAAATTAAGCTAAGGTAATTTAATATAATATTAAAGCCATATTAATATTAATGTTGTTTGGAACTCAGTAGATGTTCAGTAATTATAAACTATTTTTATAATTTTATATAACATCAAACATTTGCAAAAGAAAGTTCATAATTTGTCATGCTTTATTGCAGTCTTAATTTCCTTATCATTTTTAAGTAGTTCAAATTTTACAATACATAGAATTTTGAAATATTATCATGAATGAAAGGATTTTCTTTTAAAAATACATCAGATCACTTCTTGCTTAAAATATGTTATGCATGGATATAAATATGTCAAATAAAGTGATGAAATAAAGTGTGTCACATTCACCAAAATTTGTTACACTTATTAATAACATCATAAATGCTTTCTACAATATATTAAAAGAGAACAATTTTGCCTCAATTTAATTAAAAGAGAAGCAATTCCTGAAGTAATGTAAGAAATATTAGAAAACCTGTTGAACATTGTTGTTATGACAAACCAAAAGGTGTCATTTTCTAAATCATAGAAAAATACATAAATGAACCCAAAGTCAGCACAGTTCATAAAGAAGATCAGAAAATTCAAAGGATCTATAAATACAAGAAAAGACACAATGCACATAGAAAATGAGAGATTAGTTTTAAAATTATATTATTAAAATAATAAATGCTGGAGACTTCCAGGAAGATGGCACCAAAGTAAGTTGGCAGAGCTCAACTCTCTTACAGAAACTATGGAGGAAGGGCAAAAAGTGATCTGAAGGAGCTGCTTTGGGGATCCACAGACCAGGAGGTTACTGTGCATCATTCAGGAGGCAGAGGGACCGAGAGACAAAAAGGCTGAAATGAAAACTGTGAGTTACTCATCCCTGGGGCTGGAAATGGCAACCCTCGTTCCCCAACTTCAAGGACAACTGCCTTGGTACAACCTATGGCACACTGTGGCCAACTGAGAGAAGACTGAATATCTTCATCCCTGGAAAGATAAAGGATGTGGTGGAGGGTGGAGAATAATTTCTCTTCAGTTAATTTGGCCAGCAATGCCCACTTTTTATCTCAGCTCTAGCCAGACCAAAATCACCAGCAAATAAATCACCAGCAAAAAAAGATTGTAATAGATTGAAAGTGAAAGGCTCAAAAAAGGCATTCCAAACATGCA
>JAQZBX010049701.1:0-19856 GCA_029593785.1 Cabassous unicinctus
TGTATAGTAAAAGTTGTAAACTTACAAAACAAATATGCATATCATCATATAGGGCTCCCATATATCACCCCACCACCAACACCTTGCATTGTTGTAAAACATTTGTTAAAAACTATGAAAGAGCATTGTCAAAATATTACTACTAACTATAGTCCATGTCTTACATTTGGTGAATTTCCCCCCAACCCACCTGATCATCAACACCCTGTATTAGTATTACACGTTTGCTAGAGTTCACGAGAGAACGTGCTCAAATGTGTTCTGTTAACCACAGTCCATCTTCCACCACTGGATTCACTGTTATATATTCCCATGCTTTGTACCATCCATTCAAAGTGTACACTCAGTAGCTCTCATTTTCATCACAGAGTTGTGCTGTCATCACTTCAGTGAATTTTAAAATGTTTTCATTACTCCAAAAGGAAAAATCCCATACCCACTTATATACCCCTCTTGTCCCTTAGAATTTATATAATATCTTCTTTGTCATTGCTGCAAAAATATTACAGTATTACTGCCAACTATTGTTCATAAGTTACATTAGTTGTAATTTTCCCATGTATCACCATATTCTCAACACTTTGTAAAAGACTAACATTCTTATATTTATACTATTAACCACAATCCTCATTCACCACCGAAATCACTGTGTTATACATTCCCTAGGTTATTCTCTCGCTTCCTTTCAGTTGACATTTATGTCCACAGACTACCCCTTTCAGCCACAATCACATTTATAAATCAGCTCTGTTAGTTATACTCACTATAATGTGCTACCATCAACTCTATTCATTTCCATACTTTTCCAATAAACCTTATTAAAAAGTCTACATACATTAAGCATCAGCTCCCATTCTCAATCCACGTCCTTACTCCTAGTAGCCTATACTCTAGAGTTTATCTCTGTGAGTTTACTCATCATGTTTAGTTCATAATAATGAGACCATAAAATATTTGTCCTTTTGTGTCCGGCTTATTTCACTCAACATAATGTCCTCAAGGTTCATTGTTGTCATGTGCATCCCTATTTCATTTCTTCTTACAGCTGAATAGTATCCCATTGTATGTATACACCACATTTTGTTTATTCATTGGTTCATGGACACTTGGGCTGGTTCCATATTTTAGCAATTGTGAATAATGCTGCTATTAACATCAGTGTGCAAATGTCAACTCATGTCCTTACTTTCAGTTCTTCTGAATATATTCCTAGCAAGGAGACTGCTGGATCATGCAGCAGTTCTATATTCAGCTTCTTGAGGTACTCCCTACAATACATTTTCACTGATGCCTGCTCCTGCCAGGCTGGGTCCTGAGCACCTGGAGAGAAGTATGCCATGGTCCCTGCCCTCTTGGAGCGCACAGGCTGATGGAGGGCACAGACGTGCAGAGTCATATGGAGTGAATGCTGAGCCAGGAAACCCAGCCTTGGGAGGCATAGGAGGGCTTCCCGGAAGGAGGGAGCTGAGAGCTGAAGGGCCAGTAGAAGCTGGTCAGATGACACGGGAGAAGAAGGAGCATCCAGGTAGAGGGACAGAAGGAGAACATGGCAAGCTCGTGTGACTGGAAGACAGGCTTCCAGGGGAAAGGCCATGAGCTGTAATCCTGGACAGGCAGGCAGGGGTCGGATGTCGGAGGCCCTCGAATACCCAAGCTCAAGACTTTCTTGGAAATCACAGTTGGCTGAAGGGTTTTAAACAGAAAGGAAGAGGACACAGTCCCTACCCTCAGAGAGCTCAGAGACTGGGGCAAGAGCCTGGCAAGAAGGCCAATAATTTGAGTCCCGCTCTGTGTGCACAGGTGCCTTGATGGAGATTTTTGAGGCACAGCTGTAGGCTTAAGGAGCGTGATCACCTCTCTGGGAGTTAAAGAAAAGATGAGGAGGAGGTTTCCAGGTAGCAGAGCAGGAAAAGGCCCTCCGTGCAGAGGGACCGGCATGTGCAAATAGTAGCAGCCTGGTGAGTGTGGAGAACCATAAGGTGCTTGGTGTGATCATGCAGCACAGGACATGGGGTAGGTCGGCAAGTTCTAAGAGCAGAGGCCAGGCAGGTCAGCCTATTACCCATCAACCCTCCCTATTCCCGTTCCCCAGGGTGGGAAGATCCCGATCCGCTGGACAGCCCCGGAAGCCATCCAGTACCGGAAGTTCACCTCCGCCAGCGACGTGTGGAGCTACGGGATTGTCATGTGGGAGGTGATGTCCTACGGGGAGCGGCCCTACTGGGACATGACCAACCAGGACGTAAGTCTCCCAGGGAGCAAGCAGAGCCTTGGTGGCCAGCCAGACAGGGGACAGGAAGCTTGGGAATTCCTGGCCTTGTGCTGATCTCCCGGAGAGTGCGTGAAAGGCCTCTGCGCTCCCAGGCCCGGCAACTGGGGCATCTCCCAAATGGATGCTGCTGGGTTGAAATATCTGCCCGGGACCCTGGAGTCTCCAGGGCATAGGGAGTTGGGAAGGCTCACCCGTCCACAAATCAGCAAATCTTCGGGGTGCATGTGCCTTGTTTCCACCCCTGAATGAGATCTGTCTGCCCTCCAGGTGTGAACCACCTAGCTGGGGGTACAAGGCAAATACACAGGAAGCAAGAGGTAGATACAGGAACTTTTATGATAACGCACTAACTTGGAAAAGGCAGGTGCCATGCCTTGTAAGCGTTGAGGCAGGGCAGTATGGCCTTACCTGCACTGAGGGGTCATGTTGGGGAGCAGTGGAGAGGAGAGTTGGTCCGGAAGGTTGGTGAGGCTCAATGATGGTGAGGTTCAACCCAAGGAGTTTTGATTTGAAACAATGCAGAATAGGGAGAATTTGAAGCGTCTTGAGCAGGGAGGGTGACACAACAGGGCTGGAGACAGTGGCTCTGGCCAGGGTGGCAGGACAGATTGGAGAGAGGTGTTTGAGCTCCTTTCCCTGACAGAGGGGCCGGGTGGGGGGAGGAAGTGGTGGAAAGGGGGACTGACCAGACGCCATGGAGGTATCTCTTACCTGGAACTGTAAATGGCCCTGAAACCCAGCGAGTGTGACCACCCTGGGGCCAGGAGTGGACTTAGAGACAGCAGGGAGGGACGAACTGGTGGAGCAGCAAGTGGGAAGGTCAGCCTGGGGTGGACCTGGAGGCCGAGGCTATCTCAGGTCACTGGATTCTGCAACTGAAGTGGGGGGAGAGGGGAGAACGGGGAGGAGGGGGAGAGCAGCAAATCAGATTGAGGCCATGGCTGGTGGGACCCCAGGTGAGGCCCATCTCTGCGGCTGTCTCCTGTAAGTGGAGGCGGTTGCCATGGCGATCACAAAGGGCTAGCCTACAATGCACTGGGGGTAAGATGGGCCAGGCCAGAGGGCAGATGCCCTCACCCGGCCCAGACCCACCCCGCCCGGCCCCTGTCTTGTCCTCAGGTCATCAATGCCATCGAGCAGGACTACCGGCTGCCTCCGCCCATGGACTGCCCGAGCGCCCTGCACCAGCTCATGCTGGACTGCTGGCAGAAGGACCGCAACCACAGGCCCAAGTTCGGCCAGATCGTCAACACGCTAGATAAGATGATACGCAACCCCAGCAGCCTCAAAGCCATGGCACCCCTCTCCTCTGGGTACGCCCCGCCCCTCGCCCCGGCCCCGCCCCGGCCTCCCAGGATGGCGCCGCCCCTCTCCTGGTCTCAGGCCCTGGCCCTGCCCCTTCCTGCACGGCTCCGCCCTGTTCCAGGCAGACGCTCCTCCCCGCAGCGGCCACCCTGCCGTGAGGGTGCCGGACACAGGCTGTCCAGAGGAGGCGAAGGACACGCACTCCGTTGGTGGTGGAGGACGCAAGTGGGACACAGAGTGGGGTGGCCGGGGCGTCGGGGAGAAGTTGAGGCCTGAGCTGAGTGTTGAAGGATGAGTGAAGGAAGTCCAGGGGGAGAGAGGGGCGGGTGCAGAGGCAGGAGGTATCGCGGAGTATTGGGGCCAGGTAGGAAGGGAGCCTGGGGGAGGGGACGCAGCAGGAGGCAGGGGCCTGGTGTGCAGGGCTTAGCCCCCGCGCCCGAGAATGCCGGCCTTCCTAATGAGACTACCCACAACTTTGGAAAGCATGGAAGGAAAATGACCCAAGGATCTAGAATCTTGCCTGGCTAATAGACTGACTCATGGCTGGGTTTCCTCACCCCGGCCGTCCCAAGGTGCGCCCCCGCAGGCCTGCAGCTCACAGCTCTCGGCCCCCCACACTCTTGCTCTTTGGGCCCCACAGCTCCACAGGGTTTCTGAGGGCTGGCTGTGGCCAGAGACTCTTTGGGTCCAAATCCTTTCATCTGCCACGCTTGTCTCTACCGTCACTCCTCAACTCGACCCTGCCTCAGTGACCCGAGCCTCCAGGGAAAATCACCCTGAGCTTATAGCCTCACAAGGGGCATCTCACTCCTTGTCAGCCGGGAAGCTCCTCCCCTGAGCAGCACCAGCCTTCTCTGGACTTTGGCGATGCAGTCAGAAGATCAGCCTCCTGGAGCACAGACCAGAGAGGGCAGGGGTGGAGAAGGCCTGGGTCGGGGGGGGAACAGTGGCCGGGCAGCGCAGTTATCCCAGCTGAACTCTCTCCTCCTGAAGGAAGCCTGGGGAGCAACTGCCTGCCCACCGCGCCACTTTGGCGATCCCTGCAGCGCTCCCCTAGCCTTCCCAGGTGGCCCCACCCTTGCTTCTTGCACACATGCTCACTCTCACCCACCCACTCACATACGTGTGCACAGTCACTTGAGTTCATTCTCGTGCCCGCACTCACAGCAGTTCACACGACGCACACATTCACCTGTGTTCCCGCAGGCGGGTGCACACAAGTGCTCATTCCTACCTAGCCCGCGGGCACCTCCGGGCACACGCTGACACTCACACTCCCTGCAGTTGTGCCCTGACCGTCTCTGTCACCACCCCCACCCGCAGAATCAACCTGCCGCTGCTGGACCGCACCGTGCCCGACTACACCAGCTTTAACACCGTGGACGAGTGGCTGGAGGCCATTAAGATGGGGCAGTACAAGGAGAGCTTCGCCAACGCCGGCTTCACCTCCTTTGACATCGTGTCGCAGATGATGATGGAGTAAGTGCCCAGACCCCCTTTCCCACCCCACCAACCAAGTGGGGGTCCCTGGAGGGTGAGGAAGAGCCAACATCCCAACTGGGAGAGCCTGGGGGCTGAGATGGCCAACTTTGGAGTCACACCCAGCTTCACACCCAAGCCTCCTGCCACCTGCCAGCTGTATGACCTGGGCCAAGTCCCAGAACCTCCATCAGCCTCGGTCTTCTCATCGGTAAACTGGGGAAATAAGTGGTTACTTAGCAAGCGTTCTGCTTCCCAGTAGCAGAGGAGACAAGTGCCCCTAGGCAACCGGACTCCCACACCAGTGCTCCCCAGTCGCTCGCTCCAGCTTTGGACCCCCATCCACTCCACTTCCCCATCCCTAACAACCCTTCCCTGGCTCTCTTCAGCACCCCTGGGGAGGCCCAGGCAGCCTCTTCTGGGCACAGAGCCTCCTCCACCCACACGCTTCTCTAACACACATACTTCTCTCCCAAAGGGACATTCTCCGGGTTGGGGTCACCTTGGCTGGCCACCAGAAAAAAATCCTGAACAGTATCCAGGTGATGCGGGCACAGATGAACCAGATTCAGTCTGTGGAGGTTTGACGCTCAACTGCCTCGGCTCACCTCTTCCTCCAAGCCCCGCCCCCTCGCCAGCCCCCCTGGTTCTCCGGCCACCACAGGGTCAGCCACCTGCCAGGAGGCCAGGGGCAGCCGGAAGAACCAAGCAGTGCGCCAGCCACGAGACGCCACCAAGAACACCTGCAGCTCAAACGACAGAAAACAAGGGAATGGGGAAAAAAAGAAAATAGATCCTGGTAGGGAGAGGGCAATACAAGGCATATTTTTAAAAGAGGATTTTCACAAGGAAAGCATCAGCTGTTCTTGAAGTCAAAAGGGCTTGGGAGATCCTTGCAATTTGTCTGATCGGAGACCAAAAGCAGTTTCTCTCCAACTCCCCCTGGGAAGGTGACCCGGCCGGAGCCAGAAACCCTTGCAGGAAATCAAATGTGAAGGGGAGAGAGAAGGGTCGCCCTTCTGCCCTCTTGCTGGGCTGCTTTTCCAGGCCTCACTCAACAGCCAGGCGCCAGGCGGATGGGGCAGGCGGACCAGAAGCCACCCCGGGGGCCACTCTGGAAGATCCCTTCTCACTGCCACTGGGCAAACAAGCATTTTTCTGTCTTTGGAGGATATTTTAGAAACACCAATGAAAGAGGCCATTTCTCCTGTCAGCTCAAGGGACTGAAAAGGGGCTTTTGTCCTCCTGGGCTAAGGAGGACATGGGGATGCCAGAGAGGCCAGCCAGTGAGGACGGGTGCCCGCCAGGTCTGCTGAGCAGTGGCTCCACGAACATTTCACATGACAGCCCCAGGGGGCCCGGGCTCCTGCCAGCCCCCACCCGAGGGCAGAGGCTGCAGAGACTGCCATCAGCTTCGACTGCCACTGAGAAGGATTGATCCTGTGTCTGGGTTTGTTTACAGCGAATCGTGAACTCGGGCCTATTTTGTTCGGGGGGTGGCTTTGGTTTGGGGGGTTTGTTTGTTGGTTGTTTTGTTTTTTTTTATGACAATGAAGTGACACTTTGACATTTCCTACCTTTTGAGGACTTGATCCTTCTCCAGGAAGAAGGTGCTTTCTGCTTACTGACTTAGGCAATACACCAAGGGCGAGATTTTATATGCATATTTCTGGATTTTTTATATGGTTTTCATTGACACCCTTCCCTCTTTCCCCCCGCATTAGAGTTCCCACCTGCTGCCAGGCCTCCCCAAGGCCAACTGCAAGGGGCCGTCTGGGCCATTCAGAGCCCGAGTGAGATTTGGGCAGGGGTCAAGGTGGGGCTTCCCGCCCTGGGCCTGTTTTTTGAAAGCAGCAGATTGAAAGGGAAGTGGGCTCTGAGGCTGCAGGCCCAGAAGTCCTTGCCCGGTTCCCCACTCTCCTCCCACCCCAGTCTGTCCAGTACATCCCAGGCAAATAGGCCCTCAATGTTCAGCACCCAGTTGCGCCTCTGGGAGCCTGCACTGGGCTGCATCGGAGGCGGGGCCCTGGATCATTCACTGTGATACCCCAGCCCTCGGAGGGTTGCCCTCAGAGACGTGAGCACCCTTGGAGAAGGGCAGGCCCGTTCCTTCTCTTCCCCGGGGAGGAAGTGTGCCATTTTCCTCCCACCTCCTTCCCCCCACCACCCCTTTGCCCAGGACTGAAGGTCTTGGCCACGGAGAAACCATCAGCCAAGGGGTCTGCCACAGACTCCCTCCTGTGAGCAAATGCAGGCGCCTGAGCGGAACAATCGGTTAGTGAATTGAATGGAAATAAATGCTTTAGTTATAAAGCGTCCCCTGTCCTCTGTAAATTCAAGAGACCCTTAGTCCCTTGAAACATGCCAAGCGACCCATAATGCTCTTCCGAGGGACTTTTCCTCCTTCAGGGTTCTAGAAGGTCCGGGGGGCCTCTAGACCCAAGAGTAAAGTTCAGAAAACAAGGTTGTTCGTGGCCTTTCGGCTCTGGCTTGTCAAAAGCACAGGCAACATAAGAAACAAGTTGGACGTGGCTCGGAACTTGGCGTTCGGTGCTCTTGGAATCAGGGTGAGCCACTCCAGGGTGCTTCAGGAGTCGAGCTGACAGGGGTGGAGCTAAGCACCGGCATCGTGGGAGACAGAATAGGGGGCTCCAGAATTCCCACGGACCCCCAGAGAGAACCACAGATATGGTCACCTCATCCTGGCCCACTCACATTTTCTCTGTGCAGATGGGCCTACGTTAAAATCAGAATTCCTTGTGTGGAAAGGAGGAGGTAGGGAGGTGGACGTGCTGTGGCTATCAAGTCTGGCTAGGCAGGAGGGGAGGGAATCTAAGGGGAGAGGGGAGCCAGGGATGCCGCATCTCAGGTTCTTTCCCCTTGTGCACTGAGCTTCTTTGAGGAGGCTGACCAGTGGGAAAGATTCAGGCTACGGGCAGCCAGTTGAATGCCCCCCAGTTACTGCCAGCATCCAGCATGGCCCAGCACCTGTCGTCTGTCACTCACCTGTTCTCCAGAGCCCAAGCTGCAAAGGGAAGGAAGGGATTAGAGAGGAGTGGGGGCCCCCCGGGCAGACAGCAGAGTGAGCCGCAGGGAAGGCCTTGGCAGGTCTCCCACAAACTGGCCGGCAGTGCCCCAGCCGGCCGTCCCTTTGTGCCCGAAGATGCCCAGCACGGGTGGCAGCTGTCCCGGCACACAAGGTCACCTTCTGGAGGGAGGTGCCCCGATGCTCTTTAACTCTGGGACCCCACGAGGGGTTGGCAATCGATGCTTCCTGTCAGATGGCTTCCTGTCCTAAGCTGCTAGGCTGGCGTCCGCTCGCCAGCATGTCTGCCCGTCACCCTCCAGGGCCCGAGGGCCTCCTTGGTCCTGGGCTCCCACATGCCTGCTCCACAGATTGAGGGTGCTACCCAGACCGACCGTCTGTGTCTTCCCTTCAGAGTAAGACACAGACGTCACTGTGACCCTCCCGGAAGTGCAGGTGGCTGCTCACTTCTCCCCGCGGCTGGAGCAGTTGCCCCCACCACCTCTTGCTTCTCAGCAGGGAGTGGCAGGCCATGCTGCCAAACACTTCCACTTCCACTGCCCACTCGCCTGGGCCACATGGCTCTGGAGCCACCCGCTGCCAGGCTACTAATCCTTTCCTGGCTCAGCCTCCCCGCGTGCCAGCCCCCCACCTGGCCAGCAGTGTAGAGCGTGTTTCCGGCTGCCCTGCACACAGTTGGTACTTGAGGAAAGAAAGCTCCTTGTAAACACAGGCCAGGGCACCAGGGCAGTGGGGACCAGCTGCTCTGGGATGGTGTGACAGGCAGGCAGATCTGCAAAGAGCCAGACAGGGTAAGGGGGCTCCATGCCTTCCACCTCCACTCCCACTGCCCCAGAAGCACCCCTAAATGGGTCACTGGTGATGATCAGCAGGCCTCTTCCTGGAGAATATTCAAAATATCTATCAACTGGTAAGACACAGGCAAACCAATCAGAACAGGTGATAGTCTTAGTGCTGGACCAGAAGGTCCCAGAGTTGGCGCTAGGGTGGCAGGGGCAGTAGGGGACATGTAAGGGGCAGTGGCTATTTACTAACTGGCCACTGGCTCAGATGGTATCTGCTGGCTTTCCCCCATCATTTCCAGTTGGTGCCCACCCTGCCATGTCTCAGGGAGCCCTCTGTCATTCCCTTGTGGGCAATCATTAGCCTTGCACCCCTCTCCATTTAGGGGCTCCTCCGGAGGCTGGGAGCTCCGGGCCCTCCCCAGCTCTTCCGTTTGCCTAGCTGAAGCACATGGAGGACACATGTCCCAAACCACCACCTATTCCAGTGCTGGGCCCCCAGACACCCCTGGCTCTCTCCTGGGCCCCTCTAGACCAAAGGCTGAAACTCTCTTGCCAGAGACAATGATGTAAATACGCTTGGAGGGCAGGATGCAGGGTAATGCTGGGGAGGGTGCATCCTGACACCGGGCTGTCAGCCTTGCTCCTGCCATGACCTTAAAGTGTGCGTCTAGGGGAGTTCCTTGCCCTCACTGAGCCTCAGTTCCCCATCTGAAAATGAAAGGATTGGACTGGGTGAAGTCAGGGTGTGCAAAACATTTCATATACCACAGTCCTATGAGGAGGGACTTCTTCGCTTCATTCATAGGGGAGAAACTGAGGCTCAGAGAGGGGAAGTAGCTTGCTCAAGATTATACAGCCAGGATGGGGCAGAGCGGGGTCATGAGCCTTGGTTTCTCTGCTTCCACTGCCCATTCCACTGCACTCAGTGCCTGCTGCTGGCTGGTGAGAGAAAGGAAAGCTCAAATGGGCCGAGCTCCAGGGAGGAGGATGTCTTGAAAATGAAAGAGGTCAAGAGAATGGTCATTCCAAGTGAAAGGTACAGTGCAACCAAAGATGTAAAGGCCAAGATGGTCTGAGACGTGTCTGGAGGAGCCAGAGGAATGGCAGCAGATAAGGGGAAGTTGAGCCAATTAGGACTGTGATGCACAGTCCAGCCACAGCAGGTTCTTGAGCAGAAGAGTGGCAGGGTGAGCACTGGGTTCTAGGAAGTAGAGTCAGCTCAGCCATCAAATGGGGCCAGGATGCCCTGCAGCTACCCACTTCCCCTGGGAGAAGACCTAATTTATTCTGGGAAAATCCAGGCCCTGCTACTTTATTTTCTGTCTTCACTCACTGATGCAGATAATCCAAAGAGTCATTTCAGTTGCTTTGAACAGCAGGGTTGGATTTTGTGCTATCTGACACCTCTTCTTAATTCAGCTGTGTTCAACCGATGCCCACCCCCTTTCCTCCAGACCTGAGAGTTGGCAGGGGGCATGGCGGGGAGCAAGCTGCGAGCCCCCAAGGGAACTGCCCACTGCTCATGACCAGAAGCTGAGGAGTAGTGGGTGGAGGGTAACCGGCACAGGAAGGCAGACGGGCGAACGTGATAGAGCCCAGAGGGGCACGGAACTGAGTGCTGGGAAGCATGGGGCTAGGGGTGGCAGGGGTGGGCATGAAAAACTGCTCAGGAAGCCCATCTCTGCCCCGGGCGCCCTGGCCCCAGAGAGGTTGCCCAGATATGTCATAACGTGTTATCCTGGGGAAATCTGGAGGGCACTTCAGGGGCCCACGCTGTGCTGTGTGACATTACACACGCATGGGCACATGCCACCAGCCAACCTCTCACAAAACGCCTCCTTCCATAAAGCCTAGGTTGGAGAATGCCCCAAAGCTGGCCCACTTGTCCTTCAGGGAAACCGAGGTCAGAATGTTGGTCCCTTTGTTATATAATTGACTGGGCCCCACCTACTAGCACCTCGGAAGAGAGAGGGCTCAGGGCATTCCCCATCCAGGTGGTCTTGGGAGGTTGAAGCCACGGAGAGTAGAGTGTTAGCTGAACATACCATATACTGGGTGCCGTGTGCTGAGGACCTTACCGGTATTATCATCCCACCTTACAGGTGAGGAAGCTGAGGCTATTCCCAGAGGATTCCAACCAGGTCACCTGCCCGCCGTGCACCCTCCTTACCACCTGCCATTGTCCATCTGCCTCAGAATCTCCAGGGCTGCTTGTTCACCTTGCAGATTTCCAGGCTCCACCCCCAAACTCCTAAATTAGAATCCTGGGGGTCAGGCCCGGAGCCTCCATGTTTAGCAAGCTCCTACAGGCACCAAAATCCTCGCTTCACTTCCCTCGTGACAAGCTGAGCCCTGATGTCTGCGGAGAGAGAGAGTCTGGCATAGACAGGGATTAGGAAAAAACAGGACATCCTCTGATAAAATGCCCAAGCTCAGACACGGATTAGGATCCATGAAGTGGGGGGAGGGCAGACCATCGGGAATGTGTTCAGACTTAGCTAAGCTTTCAGGAGAATCAGAAAGACCCCCAGACCCAGTGTCTGTCTGAGCTTCGCAGCCCGAAGGCTGCCTCAGGAAAATGAAACAGCAAGAAGTAGCAGGATCTTAATACTTCAGAGGGGCCCAGCAGCCACCCATGGCCACCCTAAGGAGACTCCGCAGACCCCAAGGTTGAGGTCCGGGCCTGCTCACTCACACCTGACCAAATGGGACAGTCACAGGCAGGGCGGGACTTCCAGTTGGACCTGGAACTCCAGGCACATCCCCCAACCCCCACTACCCAGGCTAAGACACAGCTTTCCCCAGAGGAGGGAGAGGGAGCAAAGAGCCTATATGGGGGGGGGGTCTGACAGCCCCTGTAGGGTGTCTAGGTGTCTGCAGGAGAGTGGGAGCAGGTCAGGAAACATCTGGAAGGCGGTCAGAGCCAGGTCCACAGGCACTCCAAGGCTCCTGCTGAGGCTGTAAGAGTCAAGGACTCTAATAGTCCATGGGCAGAAGATTCCAAGATTCCAAGATTGCAAACCGCCACAATTCTAAGATTCCCATGGAAGGGGTGCGTGCTTTTAAGATTCCATCTCTATATGATTGTATGCTGCTAATTCTTAAAATTTCAAGTCCCATTGTTCATAGCTGCCCCCAAAACCCGAGGGTCCCAGCAGTGAAAAAGCACAGAGAGAGTGAAAAAGAGAGGGAGGTGGGGAGGGAGCCAAACACAAATTCTAGCAGCTCGATCCTTTGAATCCGAATCAGAGGTGGGACCATGGCAAAGGACCCTCCTTTTGAGGGTGGTGCTGAATTTCCTTCCCTCATAGAGCTCATAGAATTGCCCCACTGGGCTCTCCAGGGGGCACAGGAGCAAAGCCCCACATTGGCCACCAGGCCTACTGGCTGGTGGGCACTCAGCAGCTCAGCTCGGGATCCAAGGATAGACCCTACTGGCTTAGTTTGGAGAGAGACTTATCTGGGGCAAAAGCCCCTGGAGAGCAAGCTGAAGGGCCAGGGATGTGCCTCGGGAGACTCCAGCTGGGGGTATCTTCCCAGGGCACACCTCCTTGTTCATAACAGCGGGCAACCATAGGGTCTTGCTGCAAACCCCAGAGCCACGTGCCTTCCCTTTGATACCCGGGCCATGCCTCCAGATCACACAGCCCCTGCCCAAGTCCAAGGACCCCCCTTCAGCCTTTCCAATCGAGGCCGCTGCCTCCAGGGTCCGGGAGGCCAAGCTGAGCAGGTGCCTCTGAACCGCTCGGAGCTCAGCAGTCGTCCTAGCTCCTCTCCCTTCAGTGGACAGGGACTCTGATGGGCAGGGGGCATGAAGCCGAGCCTCTGAGGCTGGCCCAGGGCAAGCCTGGCAGGGTCACTCAGTCACAGTCAGCTTCTTTGGACCCCAGAGAAGAGCAATGCCTGGTTGCTCATGCCCAGCCCCACATCATCACAGCTGCTATTTCTCGAATGCCCACAATGTGCTTCACTTTATACACGTCTGGCTTAATGAATCGTCACACATCTCTGTGAGACAGGTACGATTGTTATTCCCATTCCATAGACCAGGAAGCCGAAGCTCAGAGTCGTGACCTCGTGATGCGGTCAGTAGGTTGTCTCTGACCCCAGCACGTGCCCCCTCACTCACTTGCTATGCTGCTACCGGTGGTCCCACACAGCCTCAGGCCCCTCTCCACTGTCAGACCCTCTGCCACTCAAATCCCAGACCCCCGGGGCACTCTGGGATTGGTGCCCCCCCCGAAGCCTGGAGCTGCTGTCAGAGCCATGAGCAGTGGGGGTGAGCTTCTGGAATCCCCCTCCTGAGGTGTCCACTCCATTCCTGGCCATGCAGGCCAGAGCTCTCCACCAGGGCACCAGGGGTGTCTGAGGGGGTTCCGCAGAACCACAGGGGTGGTCAGAGACATGAGGTTTCCTGACAATGTCGGGGGTCGGGGAGTGATGTCACTGGGGTTCCGATAGCCGTGAGTCAGCCCTGGCTCCTTCGGACCCCCACTGCCGTGACCGAGGCACGCTCTCCAGCTGTGTCCACAAGCAACCCTGACCCTGTTACTCCGATGCCTTTGTAGGAGTATTTTTAGCAGAACTTTTTTTTTTTCCAAAATAAATGTGAATTGTAAAAATTATTACTTGGACTCATAGTTTTGTTTTGTTTTTTGCCGAGGTCCTGCAGGGAACAAATGGGAGCTTCTAGAGGTCCTGAGCAGGGTTCTGAAGCATGACTAGGAATGTTCCAGGGCTCAGGCTGGGATTGGGGTTAGCTCTGGGGTGGGGATTTGGCCTGGGCTGGGTGGGGGGTGGAGGATGGAACTCAGGCAATAACTCCTAAGTGCTCCAAGAACACATGTGCCTTTTTAAGAGTTTGGACTGTCCTGTCAGACAAGTCATGTAACCTCTCTGGGCCTCATTTTAAAGCCTGTAAAATGGGGGCAATTATATCTAACTCCCAGAGTCTGCGTGGGAATTAAATGAGATGAAGCATGTAAAGTGCCAGGCGCAAAACCTAGGAAATCATAAGTGCTCAAAAATGTCAGACACAACCAGTATGATGCCTGACCCTCAGTAGGCTCTCAATAAACATTTGTCAGATAAATGTCAAAAAAAACTTTTAAGGACATTTGGGGAGGGTTCAATTGTCAAATATATTTGGCAAATGCTGGGCTAAACCAAGTAAATCAGAATTTTTAGTTCAGGATATCACAGAGCCTCAAACATGCTAAAAGTCCAATGTGAATCTTTCAAAATGCATTACTTTTTAAAAGGATTTATTTATTTATTTACTTTTTATCCATTTTTAACACCCCCCCTCCCCCCGTTTTGGTGTCCATTCTCTGGGCAACTCTCTGTGTCTGTTTCCTGCCCTCTCTTCTCATCCTTCTCCTCCTGTCTTCACCGGGACTCAATCCTGGGAAACTCCAATGTGAGAGAGAGGCGTCCTACCACCTGTGCCACCTTGGTTCCTGTTTTTTTTGGTGTGTCTCGTCTTGGCTCTCCCTTGTGTCACTCTCCTGTTACGTCATCATCTTGCTGCATGGCTCAGCGGGGCCTGACGGCACACCCACGCACAGAGCCCGACAGCACACCCATGCATGGGGCCTGGGGGGCTCCCTGTGCACGGGGCCTGGTGGCGCACCCGCTCACGGGGCCTGGTGGCCCACGTGCTTCTATATTTTTCTTTATTTTTACCAGGAGGTCCCGGGGATCGAGCCCAGGTCCCTTCATATGGGAGACAGACGTTCAACTCAAAATGCATTATTGTTTGCAGGGTTTCCCATTTGGGGAGAAGTGTTTCATGGGACGTAGTGTCCCTGGAAACACACTTTAAGACTTACCCAATGCTTGGGTAATGCAGAAACCCACCTGATGGCTAGAGATTGAGCTGGGATGAAGTTGGGCCTGGGAAACATGGTGTAGAGGCCAGAGAGGAATGGGATCTAGGAGGCTGTCTTTTGATTCACTCCATTCATTCTTACAGTCATTCATTCATAAAGCACTCACTGAATCCCTATTTTCTGCAAAGTGCTCTGCCAGACCTTCATATGGGAGACAGAATAACGTCTTGTGTGCATGTCCTGCTCTGGACAGCTCATCAGATGCTTGGGTCACTTTCCCGTCCGTGACTCAGGCACCCACCGAGTGCCCGATACTAGATTGCCACTAAGGAAGCCAGGAATTAGCATGTTTCTGCCCTCATGGAAGTCCTCGGGCAGTGGAGAGACAGGTACTCGGGTCATTACAACCAGGGCCAACATATGCAACGATCCAAGGCTCTGTGGCTTCTGGAAGAGCACAGTTAACCCTGGATGGGAATCCCCAGAGGTCCTGAGCAGGGTTCTGAAGCATGACTGGGAGTTTTCTAGGCAACTAAGGATTGATAAGGTATTCCAGAGAGAGGGGACGGCAATACAAAAGCAGGAAGTTCCATGTTGATATCATATACTTTGTGAATTACTATGTAAGCAGTGTTGATGCAAATGTAACTCCCACATTAAAAGTAATGAACAACCCCTTGCACCAGCTTGTACATACAGGCTGGCACGGCTGGGGGCACCTCTGAGATGCTCACGGGCACCAGGTGGGAGGAGATTCCTTGGGTGCTCACAGTGAGGATGACTGGTCACACACCACACACAGGCACACGGCACAGTCGGGCTGCAGCTTGCAAACTGAAGGCTTTCCTTAGATATCCTGGGGCCTCTGACCCATCACCCAAGACAGCTTCTGTCTTTGCTCATCCGGTTTCACTGAGAAGTCTGGATCCCCTTACTAGTTCCACCTGGCCCAGTCCCTGGCCCAAATGGATCTCCCCCTAGACATCCCTGCCCATTCCAGAACTCAGCAAAATCTCATAGGGTCTGCTCCCAGCTCAGGAATGCTGTCCCAGTCTCCCTTTTCTCCTGTTCTCTCACCAAACCCACACTTGTTTCCTTCAACCTTCTCACTCTTCTTTCCTACCCATCGGGCAGCTGAGACCTCCCCTATGCCCCTCCTGGTTCTATGTGAGCAACCTCAGGCCCAGTCATGTCACAGGGACAGGGGCATTGTCTCTGCTATAAAAGATGTCACCAAGGAGAAAAAGAGAAGCAGGGAGGGGAGGTTTTCCCTGTAGATCCTCACGGGTTTGACCCTTGGCATCATGGCTATGGAGCTTCCCAGCCCCACAGGTGAAGCTGTAGAAATACTCCACCTCCCCCTACACGACCTCCCCCCCCAATCCCATCAGACCAAAGCACCTGCTTGGACCAGCCCTGTCCAGAAACCCCGAGGACTCCGCAGCCCGCTGGCCGCTGCAGGCACCTCCTCCCCTGCTCTGGCAGCAGGAGGTGTGCTGACGTCTGCCACACTGCCCTTCCCCCAGCCTCCCCACACCCCCACTCACACAGAGGCGCCCACGCATTTACACACTCATTTGAAAGCAACTCCCGCGGCACACACCCTCATGCCGCCAGCTACACACAAACACACGGAGTCATGCAGACATTTGTTCACACACTCACACCTGCACACACAGACACATAGACGCAGGCTCGTGTGCAAACTCGCCCCGACATGCGGATCAGGTCATAGACATGCATGCTCCTGCCGGCATCATAACAGTAGAGAACACTCCTGAATACTCACTCTGCTTCAGGCACTGATTCCAGGGCTTTACATGCATCATCTGCTTAATCCTCTAAACCTGTGTGTCTCAAACTAGCTGTGGTGAAGGACCAGGTTAGTTGGTTTGCTTTTCATTTCCAGTCTCTTGTGGATCCATATGTGATCTGACTGTGAAACCAACAACACCCGGACTTGTCTCTACCCTGTTACAGGAGACAGGGCCACTGGTCGCACAACTGGATGCCTGGGCAAATCAAGTTCCTAGGAAAGTTTCTAAACATTTACTGTCATTTCCTGTCCCTATCTCAGTGTAGATAAATAACAGTTTTAGTTTCTATTTCACTCAGCCTATAATTTAAGTAGTACTACCCTAAATCACCCCAGAAAGTGGGCAACTGTCATTATCCCCATTTTACAGATGAGAAAACTGAGGTTGCAGCATTTTGAAGAAACTTGCCCACAGTTACCCAGCTAGCAAGGTCTGGGGCCAGAAGGATGTGGCACAACATTTTACAAGTGCTGAAAGAAAAGAACTGTCAACCCCAAATTTTATATTAGCAAAAAAATTTTTTCAGGGATAAAAGCGACATCAGGACATTCTCATGTGAAAGAGAACAAAGAAAATTTGTCACCGGCAGACCTACCCTAAAAGAATGCATAAAGGAAGTTCTCTAAGCAGAAAGGAAATTTTTAAAAAATCTTGGAATGTCAGGAAGAAAGAACAACGGAAAAGAATAAATATATGAGTAAATATATTTTTCTTCCCTTTCAAGTTTCCTAAATTATGTTTGATGGTTGAAACAAAAATTATAACACTGTCTAATATGGTTATAAATGTATGTAGAGGAAATATTGTAAATGGGGGAGGGCAAAGGGATGTAAAGAGAGATAAGGTTTCGACACTTCACTTGAATTGGTAACATGTCAACACAAGTAGACTGCGATAAATTATGTACGTATAAGGTAATATCTAGAGCAATCACTAAAAAAATCCATACAAAGAGATGAACTTTGAAACACGATAGATGAATCAAAATGAAATTCTAAAAAAAAAAAAAAAAATTCTAAAAAATGAGGCAGGAAAAATAAAACAGAAAAATGAAAAACAGAAATAACAAACAAAAAATAAAATGGCAGACTTAAGCCTTACCGTATCAATAATTACATTAAATATAAACAGTCTAAGTAGACAGAGATTAGCAGATTAAATAACATGATAAGACTATATGTTGTCTACAAGAAAGTCACTTCAAATATGATGATACGTGTAGGTTGAAAGTGAAAGGATGGAAACAGATATATCATGGAAGCATTAGTCAAAAGAAAACAGTGGCAATATTAATATCAGATAAAGTAGACTTCAGAGCAAATAAAAATACCAGAGACGTAGAAGGACATTAAATAATGATAAAAAGGTCAATCCATCAAGAAGACATAGTGATCCTCAATGTGTATGCACCAAACAACAAAGCTGCAAAACATATGAAGCGAAAACTGATAGAACTAGAAAAAGAAATAGACAAATCCACAATTATAGTTGGAGACATCAACATCCCTCTCTCATGAACTGATAGAACTACTAGACGGAACACCAACAAGGATACTGAAGAACTCATCAACAAACAGGATCAAACTGATACCTACAGAACATTCTGCCCAACAATACAGAATACACATTCTTTTCAAGCACCCATGGTAGACCATTTTTGGGCCATGTGGCAGTTTGAGAATATTTATGATCCCAAAAGAGAGATTATGTTTGTAAACTTATCTATTCCTCTGGGTATAGACACCCTTTGAATGTATTAGATTCAGCTAACATGTCTTGATTAAATTACCTGCTAAGATTAGGGCTTTGATTCAACCAGTAGGGCATGACTCAGATTGAGTCCCCGCCCCCCTGGTGGGTGATATAAAAGACACTCACTCAAGAGGACACACAGAAGAGGAGAGAACATTGTCATTTCGGTCCTGCCATGTGGCAGAAATGAGAAGGCTCAAACAGCTAAAGCTGGGAAGAGAGATTCCATTCACCTGATAGTTTGTGGTGGAAGAGAACAGAGCAGCTGAGCAGCTGAGAGACTGATACAGGAAGCCCTGAGAGACCAGGCTGCCATCTTGTGTCAACATGTGGCAGCTGACTAATACAAGCCATAAAACAAACCTTAACAGATTTTAAAAGAATTGGAATCATGCAGAGTGTGTTCTCCAACCACAATGGAATAAAAAGAGAAATCAAGCCTGATCAAGGTGGTGGAGTGATACTTCAGGGCTCTGATCCCACAGAAGTTTTGAACAACCAGTAAAAACTGGCAGAAACATCCTTCCCAAAGTTAAAAAAAAAAAAAAGAAAAAAAAAAAGACTGCAGTAACAGGGTTAGTGCTGAATCAAGAAAAAAGGCTACTTTTTTTGGTAGGATCGCCTGGCTCCCTGGCTGGTTCCTCCCTTACCCCTCAACGGCTCAGCATGGAACCAGACCACGCAACCAGTGCAGATCCCTGGTCCCAGTTCTGGAGGGAGCAGAGAAACCCTCATGCCCAGACTGGGAGTATGTGTGTCTGGTTCAGTATGTTTGTTCGTGGCCTGAGGGACCCACTGCCCCAGAACTTGCCCTGCACATACAAGGCAGTTCACAAATCTCTCCTAGAGAACGCTGTTAGAGAGCACTCACGTCGTGCTGCCAGGGGCAAAGGATTGGTGGCTGTAAGACATACAGTGCAAAGCCTGGGACCATGAGGAAACTACGGGAATGTTCATAACCACGTAAATGAGAGAATTCCTAGGACTACATGCTCATGCGTAAGGATCATGGCATCACAGAGGCCCCTACCCTTTCACCTCAAGATATTCTCTGAACTCGTTGTATGAAAAGAGAGCACTTTCACAGGGCAATCTGCAAAGGCTAGAAAAAGTGTTTTCTTTTTTCCCTTCTTTTTTTTTTGTCAGCTCCTGGAATTCAAGAAAAGTTGTCATTATGCTAGATGGATACATGATAGCTTAAGGAACAGATGCTTCAGAGTCTAAATTCCAGTGATAATGCATTACAATATCAAAATGTCCAGATTTCAACAAAAGGTTACAAAACATACAAAGGAAATGATAGCCCAGGCAAAGAAGATAAAAGCATTAGATGCCATCAATGAGGAGGACCAGACCTGGGACATAACAAAGGCTTTTTTTAAAAAATGGTCCTAAATATGTGTGAAGAGCTAAAGGAAAACACATATAAAGAACTGAAGTAAATTAGGAAAATGATAGATGAACACAAACAGAATATCAATAGAGAGATGGAAATTATGAAAAGGACCCAAACAGAGCTGAAGACCACAGTAACAGAAATTAAAAATTCCTTAGAGGGGTTCAACAGCA
>JAQZBX010049702.1:0-12772 GCA_029593785.1 Cabassous unicinctus
TGTATGAACGAGGTCCTGGATTCAATCTCCAGCACCTCCTAAAAAAAAAAAAAAAGAACGACTTGTGACTTGGGAGGTCCTGGGCCTCTGCGGGCAGGGTTTAGAAACCCACTTAAGGTGCAGGCCCGTGCGTGAGTGACTGTGGGGCCCCCAGCACAGAGCAGGTGCTTGGTACCTCAGCAGATGAAGTCGACTGCAGAAGGACAGGGCACAGGAGCTGGCTGCAGGAGTTCAGTATTGCAGGTCCCCAAGCCCTCCAACCCTGGAGAGGAAATGTGCTCGAGTCTAAAGGGGTGCCCAGGTGGCTGTCCTTACCCAGGGAGAAGCATTGCCAACCCCCATGGGATGGAGAAAACAGGGCATTTGCTGAGAGACAGCGCCACCTAGTGAGCAGGAGGCGCTCATGCCAGGCTTCTGCCAGGCCGCCCATCCCTGCCCCTAGGTCTTTGAGGGCCTTCCATGCTGGGGTCCCAGCCTGCTTCCCTATGCACTGGAAGGAAGAAACCAGGCCTTTTTCCACCTGGGCAGCATCTGAGCCTCTACAACAACATGTCCTGCAGGATCAGCTGGGACAATACCTAACGTTTCCTGCAGGTGGGTTCTGCCAAAGCAGATGGTCAGCAAGCTAAGATTTTAGCAGAGATGGACTTGGCTCCATGGCTCAAACAGAAATGAAGGGTCCTGCTCTCAGGGGTTTACCACCACAGTGGGAGAGATGGAAGTGATTGCCGTTTTGTTGTTTTTGTTTTTGTATTTTTCTTTTTGATGTCTTTAGACATCAAAATAAGAAAAGGTATGCTGGTAAAACTCTGCCAAACACAGCTGCCTCCTTCTCCCTCTCCAGCTTACAGTCCACGGTAATTCTCAAGGCTTCTTGCATCGTGTCTTCCCAGGCTTCGGCAGCCAGGTCTCACCAGCGGGAGAGACCCAGACCTGCACCACGCCCTAGCAACTCCTCCCTAGCTCCAGGTTCAGCTCAAGGAGGCTCCTCCCTGGAGCTGGAAGTGTCTCCAGAAGTCAGGCCTGGCTGCCCCCTGGTTGCACCACACCCGGCAGGACGCAGATTCTGAGACCCACTTGGTCACACTGGAATGGCACACCCGCTCAGCCCTCTGCTCCCTCCTGACGGCTCAGCAGTTTCAGGGCCAGGTCAACGGTTAGGCGAGGCTGCTGGGTGAGGCCACCATGACCTGCTTAAACAACCTACGGAGCTCCTTCTTGTCCTCAACAATTGCTTTAGCTAAGCAAGATAAAAAGAGTTCTCTTAAAAACAATTAAAAAAAAAAAACAAAACTTCCCCTTACTGCAAAAGAATTACACGTACAGTGTTAAAAATTTAGCTTTACAAAAATGTGACTTGGAAAGTGACTTTATAGTCCTACCCCCTATAAAAATTTCTATTAACAGTCTGCTACCTACTTTTCCAGCTTTTTCCCCTATATGTACACATTTGTATGTGTTTATGTTGTTTTTCCTCAATACTGACACACTAGTCAACAACTTATTTTGATTTTTTCCATTAAAAGCTTCTGTTAGAGGCATTCTTACCAGCACAGCTTAAATTCAAGTTAACACAGCTACCCAAGACAATGTGGGGAGGAAAGGGGATGCCCGGGTGCCCAGAAGCCTGCAGGCTTCCAGTAGACATGGTGCAGAAGCCAGTCAAGAGGGCCACAAGCTGGAAACCCAGAGCAGCCCTAGAAGGGAAAAGACCTTTCCCAAGACATCCTGGGAGGAGGGCGAGGGTAGACGCCATACCCCTTAATTCCCCTCCCCTCCCCCAAATGCCAGCCCAATGGTATGTTCTGAAACAGGCTGCTGTGACAGCACGGGCAGCACGCCTGGGCATGCATGCCCGGGCTGGAGGTGCACGGTGAGTGGCTGCCTGGGGAGGTCTGAGCCAGCAGAGCGCCCTGTGGGGTCTCTGAGTCCTCGGGGTGCACAAGCTGGGCACACCCAGCGCCAGAGAGTGACATCCAGAGAAAGGGCTGGCTGGGGATCTAGGCCAGCTGAAGACAAGCAGCCCTGCGTGCCAGGCCTGCTTCCTCCCGGCCACCTCCCCTCCCGGAGGAGCAGGCACACCCATCGACACTCTCCTTCTGGGAACCCGTGTCTGGACATGCCACCAGGCTGTAAGATTTTTATGGCCAATAACACCAACTAAGCGTAAAAAGAATTAAAAAGGACACCCCTCCTGGGCTACAGCGTCGTGACAGGCCCTCCAGGAAGGCAGGGTCCTGAGAAGGTGCCAAGCAGCACGAGAGCCCAGCAGTCCCTGGTCTCACAGATCATGGGCAGGAGGACAGACGGTGGCTGGAGATGATGGCTCAGGCGTGGGGCTAGAGGCCTGGGCCCTGGGGCCCATCAGTAACTGGTTGTGTGGCCAAAGGCAGGGACTTATTGCTTCTGAACCCCAGTTTCCTGATCTGGGAAACAATACAAACAGCAGCTATCCAGAATCAAACGCTATGATATGCCACGCCTTAGCACTGTCCTGCTACACTGTAAACACTCAGTAAATACTACCTGTTATCATTATTACCTCTGGGTGCAGTCACTCAAAAAAACATGCAACTTCTGTGTGTGCACAGAGATCACTGGGGCTTTTGGGGTGCCCTCCTGGCCACAGCCCAGGCCCACTGGCCAGTGCAGCCACATTCAGGCCAGCAGGGACAGCTTCATCCCAGCACACAGGAGGGGGTGGGGGTTGGTCTCACCCCCCAGGCCAACAGGGATGGCTCCATCTTAGCAAACAGGCGCAGTCTTGCTCCCCTGGACAGGATGCTGGGTGGGCAGGGCCAGGGCACCACCAAGGCCAAGGGTGAGGAAATGCAACAACCAGAGCCTCTGTAGTTATGGGGGGATCCCTGGGCTTCTACCTGGGGAAGGAAACGGAGCAGATGGGAGGATCGAGGGCTCTAGGCTCCATGTCTGAATGTGGCTGCCCCTGCTTGGTGCCATGGGTATGAGGGAGCTGTGGCCCCCTTTGTCTGCCCATGCCTCTCTCTCATGGATCACCCCATTTTCTGGAGGAACCACATGATGCCCCTGGCAGAGCTCGGCTGGCCGTGCTGATGGGCCCCTGGCTCACCCTGGTCGATGGAGTGCTGGGGCAGTTGGCTGAGCTGGCTGCTGGCCACACCCGCGTAGGTGCGCAGGAACTCCTCCTCGCTGGCCGTCAGCTGCAAGGGTGAGAGCCACAGGGTGAGGGGCAGCGGCGCTGGCTCCCCAGAGGCACCGCCCTCCCTGGAGTCTGGGCCTGCTTGGTCCCTGGCTGGTGCCTCCCCCTTTGCTCCCAGGGCTCACGTCCTGAGAGCTGACCCATCACCCAACTGCTGGGAGCACAGTCACAGTAAGTCCTGGCAAATGGCTTTAAAAGCCTTGGCTCCAGCACTAGCACAGCCCTCACTGCCACACTCACTCCCCAGAGTTGGCCCCCAGGGTCCATTGGCCTTGACACTCTGATCAAATTGAGGAAGGCACACGGCCCTGCCTGGAGAGCCGGCGGGCGATTCTGAGGAAGGCCCTGGACATCTGCTGCCCCTTGCTGGGCCCTCAGGGTCTGTCCTGCCCAGCTGCCCCTCAGACGCCACCCTGGGGACGGCGGCTCTCAGGGGTTGGGGGAAGACCTTCCAGCAAGTGCCACAGAGCAGCACCTGCTGACCTTGAGGCAGAGTGAGGGTCCTGGGCCCTGGTTCTCGTGGCCTGGACTGGCCGCAGAGCCACCCATGGGCAGCAGTGCTGTCCCCAGTCCCTGGCACTGCAGGAAGCGACCAATGTCCCCCTGCCCTGCCAAGGCCAGTGGGAATCCCTCCCTGGGGGGACTTTTGTTCAACTCACGTTTGAGCCCATCTTCCTCAGCATGAGCAGGACTCGGACCTTCTGCTGAATGTACATCTCCTCCGCGCTCTTCCCGGGAGCTCCCTCGCGGTTCATGCCCCTGGCCCAGCTCTGGGGTTCCTGCGAAGCAAGAAACAGCATCAAAGGGTCAGGTCAGGACAGGACAGGACACACCCAGATGTAGACACCTGAGGGATGAGCCACACACTTCCCCCCAGAGGCCAGGGGGCTCTGCTGGGATCCACCAGGCAGCCAGCCGTGCTTCGGTGCTTCTTTCTGAGGTCTCAGAGCAGGTTTCCTGTTTCCTCCGTCACCCCTCTGCCCGGCCAGCCAGACTAAGCAGGGGAGAAGGGCCTATCGCCTGCCACCTCTGAGCAGGAAGCTCAAGAAGACCAAGAGGACCCGGCTCTACCTTCCAGCCACCCCTCACCAAGGCTCCTGCCTGCAAGCCACTTTTCCCAGTTAGGGCATGTGACGCAAGAATCTCAAAGTGTCCAGGTTTTCACAGCAAGCAACTCCCACAGGAGCTACAGTGACATGATCAGAGGCAGCTGGTTGGGGCTTTCAGCTCCAATCCATGAAATCAGGACCCGGCCCCCAAACACTGAGCAGGTCTCTCAGCAAAGGCCCTTGACTCATTCCAGAGGCCAGCTCCTGGGCTGGGCTCCAAGGAGTCCCTCGATGGGAGTGGCTGGCCTGGTGGCGGGTGCAGGACCAGCCAGCTCACTGCGCTGCCCACACAGGCTCAGCCCACCTGTCAGAGGGCGGCTCCTGCAGTGGGTATCCAGGTGTACCAGTAGGCACTGGCGCTCTGAGAAGCCCCAGGAGAGAAGTCCTGGAGTTTCTTCTCTCTAGGACAGGCCTGAGCAGAGGAGGCCGGCGTGGAGGGGTTTGGGTTACACACTTGCAACTCCTGGATGAGTCAGAAATAACACAGCAGCTGGTGGGGGTGGAGCTCTAGCAGCCCTGCTGCCAAGGAGCTGCACTTGGAGGCTCCTCACACCTGTCCATCCCTCGGGAGCCCACAGGCCCTGGACCAGCAGGCTCTCCCAGCTGGGCAGCTCTCCTTACAAAGGGCAGATGCCAAAATGTGGAGCGCCCCGTGCAGCAGCCTGCCAGGGCGTACCTATCAAAGCTTGTTCCCCATAAGCTGATGGGGACCCTTCTCCCCAAAAGCCCAAACAATCAGTTAAAAAACCGGCAAGTTGGGGCTTTGGTAACAGCTGTGTGCTAGAGGTGGCCTTCATTTCCCCCACGAAAGCTCCAGGCTTCCCTTTTTCTTCTGTCTGCTTCCCTTTCACCTCTACCTGGGCTCAGGAAAGGGCCTAATTAACAACTGGGAACTGGGAGTGACCCCATCAGGAACGGTCTCTCAGTAGAGGGCCAGGGTGCAGGCCACACCGTGCACAACCCGAAGACTGCCTAGTGCAGCTGACCGATCCTCACCTCATTTCTCACTTCCTTCCACCCGCCCCACACAGCACTGGTGTCGGGGGCTGCACTTGATTCTCTCACACACGCCCATGGCCCTGGCACCGTAATCTGTGGCCACCGCTGGAAGCTACTCTCCTCCTTCTTCCCTGTGGCCGCCACCTCTTCCCAAACCCCCACTTCCTTCTCATTCTTTTTTCTACTCAGTGGCCAGAAAAGTCTTAAAAAATAGAACAGATGGCATCACTCCCAGGCTTAGGGTAAATTTTACAGTCCTTGCCAGGGCCCTCCAGGCCTGCCAGTCCATTTCTAGAACATTCCAAGATGCTCTTTCCCCAGAAACCTCTGTACTGGGAGTTTCCTCAGCCTGGAATGGGCTCCTTTTCATCCTTCAGGTCTCAGCGTAAAGACGGCTCCTCAGAGAAGTCTCCCCTGATTCCTCTCTGAAGCAGCTTCTGTGCTCCCCACCCAGTCCTGCTCTACACAAGACCCTGTCTTCCAGGGCTGGTTCTCTGGAAGGGTCTTGTTTGAGTGCTCATGCCTTGTCTCTCTCCTGCCTCTGGAAAAGGCTGTGTGTCTGCTTTGCTCATTCCCCCAGAGCTGGGCTGAATGGAATGTGGAGGAAGCCTGGACCTAAGCTTTCCCCTCCTGACAATAGCCACATCAATTTAGGACCCAATGTCATCAAGTTAAATGAGTCCAAAGTACCTAATCCACACTCCCAAAACCAAAGGACTCTGATTTCTGAGTAAGTCGTGTGCCATGGACAGAGATGTTATTATCCAAAGAACAATGGAAAAGCTCCCCGAAGCATTCCAAGCTAGGGGATGGGCAATCCAGGGGTGAAAGGCTTCAATTCTGTGCTGTGCCCAAGCACTGGTTTCGTCACAGCGCTCACTTTGTGGAATGCTAGGAACCTGCCACTAGGTGTCGCCACACACAAAAGAACCAGAGGCAGGTGGGCGCCCCCTCCCGCCCCCACCCCCAGGCGCCCAGCGGCCCCCAGGTGGGCAGCTCACCACACCTGCCCTGGCCCGCTGTCCAAGCCACACCCCAGTCCCAGGCCAGCCCTACTGGGCAAGGATCTGGGTCTGTTTTTCAGTGCATCATGGCAGCCCCAGGCCGTCTGGGTCCTGGTACACAGTAGGCACTCACTGAAGGAACAGCTGTTCCACATCTCAGAACCATCTTCCATGGGGCCTATTTCAGAGCAGAATTCTGCTTTGTCCAATGCTCCCTACCCTGACGCCTTCCCCTGGGCACCCCGCTGCCAAGCCGCATCTCCTGCCGCCCTGTCCCAGGTCTCCAACACCTCCGCATGCTGCTCCGGGGCTCACAGCGGCCCAGGCCTGCCTGGGGTGTAGTCAGGGGCTGCTAGGGGGTGGGGCCAGGTTACTGTCACTTGCACATGCTGCCCTGGCAGAGACCATTTCTTAGGCTGACTCTTCTTGCTTCAGGGAATGCTCTTAACACGTCACTTGTAAAATTTCTGCTTGTCTGGTATTCTTTGAGGTCTAGCTAAGAGCTGATTCCGCCCTGTTGCCTAACATAGAGGACACGCCCTGGGCTGGATCGGGGCATAATGGAGCCCATGAGCACATGTTCCCGGCCTTCGCACTCCAATCCAAATGGACTAGAAACATTCTGCCTGGTGGGCACAATTCCACCATACACAGAACCTGCAAGCAGGGGTGTCGATGTGAAGAAAACTGGTAGTGGAAAAGAACAAATCATCATTAACGTAAACAACGCGGACGTTTCAGGTGCAGGTGAGCTACAGGTACGTATTAAAGTGTTTGGGGCTGCTGCCTATCCAAGGAAACCTGCTATTAATTTTTCACCGCAATTCTGACAAGCATCAGATTAACTACACTTGAGGATTCTTATTCTCCCCTGTAGGGATCAAGAACTGGGCTTCATTAGATGTGTTTAAATTACGGAAGCTCAAACTGCCGGTAATTTAGACAGATTTATTATTCACCTGGTCCTCTGGCGTAGATCCGAAAGTCAGTGCTTCTAAGTGATGATCTCCCAGCTAAACCAATAAACATCCCAGCTCCTAAAAAGTGGTGGTACTTCCGTTCTAAACCCTAAGACAGCCCCTCAGTGTCAGCTGCTCCAGGCAGAGACAGAACTATTCTCTCTCTCTGAAGACACAGCATCCTGCAAGCTGACTAGGGAGAGACACAGATGGACAAGAAAAGAAAAATGGAACAAAAGAAAGAGGCAACTATCACCCATCCTCATGGACAGTGAGCAGAGCGGTCGGTGGCTCAACAGTCGGCCATTGACACCTGTGGGTTGAGAAATGTGGATGCGATCCCTGCAAATTGTACCTTATGGGGGTCAACGCAATGAACAGCTATGGAGGTGCGAACATTCACCCCAGGCACATGGAGGTGCCACCCCCATCCACTTCCTGTCGGTCTGAGCCTGCGTCTGAGCCTGCGTCTCTGCTGGAGGAAATAACAGGGAGGAAGTGGCTCCCAATCACTGTAAAGGACCCACACAAATTGTCAAGTATGGCCCTAGCGGCGTGGGGGACCACGGTGCGTTCTCTGGGAGACACCAAGGTCATGCATGAGAGGGACCCTCAGCTGTCACTCTAAAAGTGCCCCTGGGTGACCAATCTCTCCCAAGAGGGAGTCTCCAGCTTTTCCACAGCTGGTCTCACTGCAGAAGAATCGGAGGGCAGCATAGGAGGAACAAAGCTGCTGAATTCTGCATGCAGCAATCACAGGCTGTGAGCTCAGGGCGCCCGCGTGCGGCTCTCTGTCTGGGAAGCGCAACCCATTCTGGTAAACAGCTTTGAAAGCTGGCTCCCTTAGACAGGCACAAGTGGCCCTGAATACAAATGCGGCTGCCCACAGTCATTTGTATTTATAAACTTGAAGTCAATGCTGTTTAAATGCCCACATTTATATAAATTCGAACATACACTGATACCCAGGGTGGTCCTGCACCTGCTGGGAAAATACCGAGAAACCTCGGCTGGGCCAGACCCCAGGGAAAGTCCTTTAGAAAGACAAGTCGCATCTTTGCCCCGTGGGTCGTGGGTCTTAGCACTTCATTTTAAAACAAATTGTGAGATATTTAAAATGTTTACATTAAAAAATGTACATTTACATGTTGTACAATATTTTCAGTATACAAAAAACAGAATGTAATATAATTATGATTCATAGTTTATACATAACACTAATTTCAGTCTTCACGTGTCTTCACAGCCTAAAACAAATCAGGAGAACCCCAACATCCACCCTAAGAACCCATACATCTGAGGACTGGGCATTATTGGGCACGATGGAGAAAGGAAACCTGAGTGAATTCACTCCACAGTCAGCCCTGGAGCACCCGGGGGGCATCTTAGGCCCCAAGGCCCTCCCCAACCCCATTCTGTGGCCACATTAACACAGCCCTTTCCTTGGGTCCTTACCTGCTTCTGGAAATTAACCTCAGGCAAACAGCTGCTCAACTGTGACGGGCCAGGCTGTGGCCAGGGAGAACTAGGAAGGTGTCGTCCTGTGGAAACAACAGAGCAGCAGTCACATGAGGAGCTGGGAGGGCCCACGGCGGCCAGAGTGGAACCTGGAGTGCACGCCCCACGCCAGAGACTCAGCGCGGCTCACGGCAACGGGACTGCCATGGCCCGGAAATACCTGTGTGTCTGGCCAGCCCAGGGAACCTGCACCAACAGCTCTGGGACAAGGTGCTGACTGCAGCCCTGCTCACCTGTCATTTCCGGCCAAAGCAGGTCACCGCACCCCCTGCTCCCCAGGGTTAGTCACTCTGCGTGACTCTGAGATGTCGTGGGCCAGAATGAATCACCCCAGGACACAGCTGAGATGGCCTTCCACCCACCAAGAATAACTCGACGAGCAAGGCACGGCTATGGCGGCACACCGCCTCCTGCGGGCTCAGATGTGAACATTTGCAACTGTATGTGTAAACATAAACTAACAGGCACATGTATCACACACACACCCCCCACAGCCGCAGCTAATTTACATACAAGCCTACTACCTGGCCACATGTCTACCTGCCCTGAACACACCTCCTCCAGAAATCACAACTCTGCCTTCTCTGCTCTGGTCTCCCACACAGGACCTCGCCACTCGGGCCACATTTCCAGCTTCACCTAACGGGTGTGGGGCGGCCACGGCAGTCACGGGCGGAAAGCACAGGGAGGCAGGCTGGGGCGGGCCAGGCAGGGGCAGCCAGGGAATCTTGCTCCGAGGGCCCGCACCTCCCCCGGGGCCCGGCTTAAAGGCCCAGCTCTGAGCCCAGCAGGGAGGCCAGTCGGCTGAGCCAGGGCTGGGGCACCCTAGGCCTCGGGATGCTGGGGCTGAGGTCTGCGGAAGCCTCTTCTGAGGGAGGTGCAGGGCCCAGGGAGGCTCCGCGAGCCTTTTGTACCGCCTTCAATGTACTTCCACAAAGAAAGCTGCTCACTGACGCGAGCGGCCAAGGAAAACGTGTTTTCCAGAGAAAGTGAGATTTTAAAAGCCTCCCCCAAAGGCAGACATCACAGCAACCCTCTGAGTCTCTTCAACCCGTGGCTGGCCCTGGGATGGAGGACCCATCACCCACCACTGCCACCTCTCCCCCCACCAGGCCACCCCACAGGAACAGACCATTTATAGCAAGCAGTTGCTCCTTTCATTCCTCTCAGTATCAGAGCACTGAAATACCAAGGAGCCCCGGGGGGCGTGCCACCCAAGTCCCCACGTTCCTCCAAAACGAGATGAAAAGAGGCAGCCTTCCCCCGCTTGACGGGCTTCAGTGTCTTCATTTAGCACGACAGCCAGTTCGCCTACTGGTGACAGGGCTCGGACGCTCCAAGAACCCCTCGGGGACTTTTGTATTGGGAGCTTTAAGGGAAAGGGGACAAGAGCTCCAGGGACACACGGCCCTTTTATAGTCGATCAGATCAATGTTACCAACATACAGAGGAAGAAACGGAGGCTCCCAGGCTCCAGGAGCGTGATTCTGTTTCTGGTTCTGCCTCGTCACTGACCAGCTGTGCGGCCTGGGTTGCTCGCTGCCCTTCTGTGCGCTTCATTTTGCCCTCTGTAGAAAGGTGACCGTGGTGTCCGCCACGCTGACCTGTGGTGGATACGATGAGACCGGGGCAGGCTTTGCTCACAAGGGCCCCATGCTCAGTTCAAGGCTCCACCGGTGCTGCCCTGAAATGCTTAATTCCTTTCAACAAGGGCCCCGCGCTGGGCCCGCAAGCTGTAGCTGGTGTGGACTAAGGAGGTCAGGCGCCTCTCGTGCTCTCAGGGTCCTCGCTTCCTTAAGTCAACACTACATGGTCTCAAGGATGTACCAAAACCTTTCCAGGGATGCAGAGCCCTGTGCCAGGCCTGGGGAGGAGGCGGTGCCAAGGCTGGCACAGCACTGAGCATGCCTGCCAGCAGGCGACAGAATGGCTGAGGAAGGCGCACTGCACCAGACAGACGAAAAGAGCACAGCAATGGGCGACAGTGGTCCAAAAAGAGATCCCAGAGAAGACACAAGCACTTCCTGAATGCCAGCCACGTGCCTGAGCCCAGAGCGGTGAGTGGCTGAGCGAGGGTGTGTGCAAAGCTCAGCCAGAGCAGAGGAAGGAGGCATGCCACTGGGGGCATCAGGGAGAAGGCACTGGAGCTGGGTCTTGAAGGATGAATAGGAGTTTGCAGGGCAGGGAGGAAGGGGAAAGGCATTGCCAGCACAGGGAACAGCACTTTAGAAGGCATGGAAGGTCACTCATTCACTGAACAAATAATTGCTGAGCGACTGCTGTATCTATTACATGCCAGCCCTTGTTTAGGCACTCAAGATACACAGGCGAGCAAAACAGAGCTGGCCCACGTATGGGAGGGGCTCCCAGGGAGGGGGAGACTACATTAATCAATCATTCCCCAGGGAAATCAGTCCTCAGACATGTGACAAACGATATGGGATGTAAGTGCAAGGGGTCCCTCGCCTGCCCTGGGGACTGGGAAGGCACCCCCAGAGGCTGGCATCTGAAGGATGAGGAGCTGGGCTGGGGTCGGCTTCTATGTGCGGTGGTGAAACGAATGGGAGCTGAACCACTTTAGTCTCTAAGACAGATGAGAAGAAGCATTTCAGCTGATGGGACACAGGGTCGAGTGTGAGCTTTACCCCATCCATGTGGCTGCAGCCTGCAGGGGCCTGGGGCTGAATGGAGGAAAGCAGAGGGGAGAGCAGGGAGGAAGGGGCTCCACTGGACCGGGTAGGAGTCAGGCCTGGGCTGGGGGTGACAAGGGCGGACTGTGAGGGGTGGGAGGGCTGCAGGCACCTTGGCAGGCAGAATGGCAGGAGAGAGGCATTTAAGAGCCTGGACTACAGCCGTGGCTGGGAACCGTGGGGGCAGGCATAGGGGGAGGCCCAGGAGGGCAGGCTGGATGGCTGGGACTGGGGTTGAGAGAGCAGAGGGATGACACAGGTGGGTTTGTCTTCAGACGAAGTCTGTGCTGCAGGGAGCATCTGCCAAGGCCCTGGGGACAAGATCAAAACGTGGTGAGGAAACACCAAGGGCACCTGGACGAAGGAACGGCAAGAGTAAAGGGGAAAGATCGGTGAGGTGGGCTGCACGGAAGGGAGGCCTTTCCTGGGATGCACGGTGCAGTCCAGGAACAGATGTGCCTGTGGCTGGAGCAGAGTGACAGCGCAGGAGAGGAAGCCCAGGGCGTCTGTTCTGAACGTTTCCACACTATGGAAACTCACACCTGCCAGGTGGAAGCATTGAGTCCTGGTCTACCGAGTGGAAAGGGGTCTTCTGGGGGATGGACACTTGATGGGGAGAAGAGTCCGGAGAGGAGAAATGGATGATGGCCATTCCGTGTAGGCTCCTGAGACAGTGTCCTCCTGGCTCTGCCGCTTACCAGCCACGTGGCCTGGTTCGTTCAACACAAGCACTGAGCACCTACCAAGTCCCGGGAGGTGTCAGTGAAAAAGCCATCACAAATCCTACGTACACGCTAGTGAGAGGGGACAACAGACAACATCAAGAAGTAATCTTTGCGAATATTCTCGCTGATCTGATTTTGTGATAATCAGGGTAGGCTAAACATTTGCTATATTAGAAACCATGCATGTTTTCCCAGACCTAGTTTTTCTCCCAAGGTCTGGTTTTTAGAATGCTGGTGATAAACTAAGCTTCATTTACTATATGACCATCCTGTATGGGAAAAGACTGTAACTCTGGGTACTTTGGTCAACCTTAAGAGATACAGCAGGGGGATGGATGTGGCTCAAATGGTTGGGCGTCCGTCTCCCATATGGAGGGACCTGGGTTCAATTCCCAGGACCTCCCGGTAAAAAGAAAAAAAAAAGAAAAATATAGAAGGCGCACAGGCCACCAGGCCCCACGAGCAGGTGCGCCGCCAGGCCCCGCACATGGGTGAACCCCCAGGCCTTGCACATGGGTTCGCTGTTAGGCCCCATGCACGGGTGTGTCGTCAGGCCCCGCGAGCCACACAGCAAGATGATGACGTAA
>JAQZBX010049703.1:0-19855 GCA_029593785.1 Cabassous unicinctus
TATAAACTGTACATCATAATTGAAGTATGGAGTACATAGGGTAACAATATTATTACATCGGAAGAATCACTACCATAAGTGTATCAATTCCCCCCAATTTTTAACATATGAAATGCTATTTTACTTGAAATCCCATCACGATTATTTTTCAACTTAACAAAATATTCTGAAATCAATTGATGAATAAATTTGTAAAAAATAATGAAGAAACAAAAAAGCAATTGAAGAAGAATTTGGGGGACAGTATTTTTTTCTCCTCAATATACCATTAAAGTTGCTATCTGGAAGGTCAAGAAATGGATTGTTTTAGTGTTTTAGTTCAGTTAAAACAAAATTCATTCCACCCATATTTAATCTCTTTTCGTGTACCCCAAACAAAATTTTCAACTCTACTGTGCAGAGAAGTATAATGGAGGATGCCATTTAACAAGGTACAAGAAAACAAAGTTAGGCAAGAAGATAGAATAATTTTAAAATGTATTCCCAAAGTTGTTTCCTTGCCAAAGAAATCAAAAGAGGGCAATAAAGATATTGGAATGCCAACTAGGTAGAACTAGGATTTGAGGCAGTTATCTCAATTGCAGGAATCAACAAAGTTCTCAAAAACTCAGAGAAACTCACAAGAATCCCTAAATCACAAGATGATGGATTTAAAAGCAGCTGAATAGACAGCTGGATATATCTCTTTTCTCAAGGCTGAGAAGGACAGGACTGAGGAAATGCAAGCTATCATTTTTATTTTCATTCTGTCTAGTCATCCACTGAGAAAAGATTCACATGAAAGTCCGTCCAGCAATAAAAATTGAGTACTTTATTTTCTTTTTTGCCTAGCAATTTAATAAACAATTGAATCATCTAAGATTCAAATATTTTTAAATATATTTTTACCAAAGGAGATTTTTTTTTGTAATAAATATATTAAAGTCTGATTGTCTTCAATATTTATGCATATATTCTCAAATTGGTATATACTTGATGAAATTAAGCTTTTAAACTTCACTTTTAATTTATATATAATTTTAATATGTATGAGGTCATCAATGATAATTCATCTACATGGATGTTGAAGTCACCTAAGAGACTGACAGAAGCTGGGGGGAAAGCTATGAAAGAGGCCAAATTCTTTAATGAATGGGGAATCAGGTGGTTAGTAGATGGTAGTAATAAAGATGGAAAAAGACGTGAGTTGGCATGAGCAGTAATGGAGAATCCTTTTATAAGTTAGAGAAAATGTGATAAAAAAACAGTGAAAAGCAAGCGAGAAGTTGTCTGACAACATCTCTTCATCAAACATGTTTTTCTTCTCGTTCCTCTTCTGTTCTTTCTCTACTTTATATCATCTCCTTTTGTTGCTTTTTTCAATGCCTCAATCTACTTTAAGTTATCAATAGGCTTTTTATAGCTTGTTATGAAATATAACTTGCCTAGCCTCAGATAACCTTAACTCCTTTTTTTGTTTTGAGTTTTGACTTCATTTTCATTTTATAAAACAGTCTGAAATACACTGCAACATGG
This sequence comes from Cabassous unicinctus, assembly GCA_029593785.1. Lineage (NCBI taxonomy): Eukaryota > Metazoa > Chordata > Mammalia > Cingulata > Chlamyphoridae > Cabassous > Cabassous unicinctus. The sequence goes on from JAQZBX010049703.1 coordinate 1,516, forward strand.
AAACAAAACCATGATATTTTTTATTTCAAATACTGTAACCTCACATAGCTCTGGATAAAAGAGAGAGCAATAATCAAATGGTATGCTTAAATTGAATTCACTTACACCTTCTGTGTTTAAAGATAACATTAACACCTAATCAGTAACTCATGAGTTTTCAGTCTGACCAAAAAAATTAAAATGTTTATTAGCCCAATCACATATACTAAAGTAGGTATTGGCATTAATATGCTATAACTATGAAAGAAAGCAAATTTCTTAATATCCAAATTTAATACAAAATATATTGTAGATACTAATATATATATATATTCATATTGGCAGTGTAAAAAAATATGCAGTTATAATTATGGCTTAAGTACATGAAGATAGGGGTGTGTATGTGTGCCTGATTGTGTGTGTCTGTGAGTTTGTTGCAGTTTTCCATATATTTTTACATAGGCAATTGTCATAGTCACTAAGGCAGAGTATGTGTTCCTTAAATATTAGACTAAGGTGATTTTGGCTCTATCTGTAGTAAATGGGGCCTATTAGAAAGCAAATAATTAAAGCATGAGAACTCATATTCAAATATTTATTCTTTCCCTCATGGCCATTTAAAATACTCTCAGTATGACTGTCATGAGGAAAATACATATTTTATTCAATTTATGTGGTACTCAACATATAGTTTCTAAGTATAAAGTTTTTATGAGCATGTGGCTTGAGAAATAATTGCTTTGATGACATAGGGATTATTTTGGATTACATTTCTTGGATGTTCCAACAACAAAATCCACCATGTTGATGGTTGTTTGTCTGGTTATATATTTTTATGTTCCTCTTGTCCTTTTAGAGAGGTATGGGGGGATGTTAGATAAAGAAACTTCCATTCTGTTGGGGAACTTCCACAGATTGCTCTTGGAAAGTAATGGCTTATTCTAGGGAGAAATCCCTTCAGATATAAAAATTAAATACTGTAAAGACCAAATTAAAAAGAAAAACTGAAGTTAATTGAACCACTTTTGCTTGTATTTTCAGTTATTCTTTCATATCATACCAAGTATAGTTCAGTCAGTTTAATAATCTCTAAATGGTTATAACTACAACCATAATTCAATATCCAACCATAATCTAAGTCTAATCTGTTTTAGCTTCTATAGAATGATATTTTTAAGCATATTAGTCAAATTTAGTATTATCCATCCTATTATCTACCCTTTATTTTATTTTTCCTTTAATATTTTAGCATGAAACTTTGTGGTGCCTATAAGTGAACCGTTTTACTATGGAACATGTACAAAGGAAATAATTCAAAGTATTCACAAGTATAATTGATAAAAACTTAGTAAGATTAACATGAAATGAAATATAGAATATAAGTAGCACAATGCTATATTATTATTACTTGTTTAATAAAAATCCATGTGGTAAAATGAGTAAAGAACAGTTTGGGAATTAGGCAAAATTTCACTGAACCTTGGTATCCTAATTTGTAAAAGAAAAGGTTATTTCTTAGACTTTACAAATGATAACTGACTATTGACTCAAATCTAGGAGTCAGCAACTGTACTCCCCTATTCTCCCTGCTCCAAGCCCAAAGGATAGAGCCAGGTATGATAAATTCCTATTACAATGTGCTCTTCATCCAGCTGATGGTTAAAACAATACGAGTCCTACCTCATTGGGAAGGAAGTGATTTTGAATTCAGACCTAAAAGGATTGTGGAAATCATTCAGAGCAGCCTTATGATTTGGGAAAACTGTAAGTCACAGTGGTGAAGTGACTTCCTTAAAGTCACATGGGATAGAATTAGAAGATGTAGAAAAATATATAATGCATATAATTAGTATCTAAACCACTAAGAGGCAGACAATTCAGATGCAGAAATTATGCTTATAGTTCATATAATACCTAAGATCAAATCCTAATTAATGAAGTATACAAACTATGAAGTGTGCTTAGGGGAAAACAATAAGAAAAATATGGAATGTTTTGTGTTTTGAAAGGCAATGAGGCTTGCATCTACTCTTAAAGGAAATTACTGATTACGAGTGGGGAAAGGATCATAATCAATAAGCCAAAATGAAAAGGAATATTATATGGTTCATATTCGTGTTGTAACATGCTAGCTCAAAGTGCTATATACAGAAGTTCTCAGGCTGTGAGGGGAACATGAAAGTACGCTCTCATTTTTTCCTTATATTTTTTGTAAATCAGTTGTAGGTTTACAGAAAAATCATTCAGATAGTACAGAGTTCCAATATACCCACACACATAAGTGTTCCTTATTATTAACCTTTTGCATTAATGTGGCACCTTTCTTACAACTAATGAAACAATATTATTATAATTATACTATTTACTCTAGTCCATAGATTACATTAGGGTTCATTTTTTATGATGTACATTATGGTTTTGCATTGTCACTTGAATTTATAATTTATATAATGAATCTTTCCATTCTGAAATTAAAAGCAGAGAAGATGCGATGAAGAAGGGTATCTTGGAAACTTGAGGTTTCCGAAAATCAGCATGATTTAAGAAGGCAGGCTCTGGCCTCACACTAGTTGGTTTAAATTCCTCTCCAGTACTTATTAGGTGTGTGAGCTGATTACTTAACTTCTCAACTATGAAATGGGGGTTATCAGATCACCTACAACATAAAGTTGCCAGAGTATTAAATTAATAATGTATTTTAAAAGCATGGCACTTAATAATTATTCATTAAATTGTATCCATTATGTTAAGTGAGAAGTCTAAATGTGAAAGAAGCTTCTCTTGTAATCATTTTCTTCCATTTAACTATTCATCCTTTTAAAATAAGTTCAGAAAGAGGAGTAAGGCTCACCTTGGAGGTACTGAGCATCACCTCTTTCCATATTTTATTGAAATGTTAGAAACTTTAATTTTAATCCCATTCCTCTCATGTTTAAAATGTTCATTATAGTGCATAATGATCAATGGCTTTTGTGTTATTCCAAAAAGAGAAAATTATGGATATAATATCATGTAATATAAAATAACCTCAGAAAAATGATTTCATATCTGAAATTCATAAAGGAGTTCCATCAGGGAGCAAGACTTTCACGATATTATGCACCCCCAGACCCAACTTGGCAAGTCTCAGATTTAACATATCTATTTTTTTATGGCCTTTGTATTTTCATCCCAGCCAATAGTGACCGCTCACTCATCTGAATTTCTTTTTCACTCTGTTCCTTCTATGTTTCTTGTGAAAATTACTATACCATAATATTCCAGTTCCTGGTTTGTGTGGATATATGTAAGATCTTTGAGAAAAGTGATTATCATAATTTTTTATGCACCTTAAATGATAGAACCCAGTTCCTTGCACAGAGAAGAAAGTCCTACAAGAGTCTGACAAATCAATACCCTCCCCAAACAGTTATAGTCTGAACCACTTAAGGCAGCTCATTCATCCATTGTTTTGCCCTGTTTTCTAATGATTGCATTTGTGTTGAACTTGTCTCAATTGTCTATCTTACATGCCTCACTCATGCATCATAGCAACTCATAGAGTAGGTTTTCAATAAACATGGGACATAGGTTTATTATTTCAGAAAAATAGTATTAGAAATTTCCAAAAAGTAATCAGTAGCCATCTTTAGGCAAGTTGATTTACACCCTTCATCATTGCCAATCAGAAATATAATTCTTTTCCCCAAAAATTTCTTTTATGTGAAAAAACAGATTTTTAGGCATTTTTACTATTGTAATTTTATAAGGCAATGTTTATTAAAAATTAAATTGACCTGCATGACTTGTGCTTAATTATAATATTTGATTTGATTTGTGGTCTAAAGGTTTTCCAATATTAAATCAGGCCACTCTTTCAGCTAATGTTCATTTTGAACTTCAAGCTGAGTGAAGATAACTGAATATTAGACCTTGTACTAATAAGAAAAGAAGCCAGGATCATAGAGCAAAATAGTAGCTTTACATAGTATTCATCCTGCACTATTCCTCACCACCATTCATTATAATATTTTCATTTCTTTGACTATGTTTATATAACACCAAAAAGAAATCTCTGAAAATTGAAAGTTCAGTGAAATCAGCCCTATAGATTAATTGAAAGGGTTAGGATTGTTTTTTAATATGACCTTCTCTAAGGTTTCTTTTCAGAACTATAATTATATATTTTAAATAGTTTTCTTTTCTTTTTCTACTGAATTTGGTTAAAGTAGTTGTACAAATAGACAATATGGGTAATGTGTTTGCTTACAGTGTGAGAAAAAAATAGTTTTCTAAATTACCTCAGACTTCCTCTAAAAACCAGTATATAACCATCTTTATAATTTACATCCTTTCTGTACCTTTTCCTTAAAGTACAACATAATAGGTGATGCATTATTATTGAACACATTTTCCACTCAAATGAGTATGGTTAGAAGAGAGCTAATGAAATTTCAATAGTAATAATGGATACAATTCATAGTATAGAAGGGCCTATTAGTCTATTGCATTTCGGTTTTGACATCTTTAACTGCTAAACTTCAAATTAATTTGTGGCTCTGTTTATATTAATGTATTCTAAAGCAGGCCAGATTCATTGTTGTTAAAAAATATATGATGTAATACAAAACAATGTAATAATCAACATTGCACTTTTAGTTGTATTACCATAAAGCAAGATTAAAACCAAAATTAAAATTCATGAAATAAACAAGCTCCAATAAAATTATAATTACATAGACATTAGGGTATTTCTAAAAATATATATGTGTTTTTATTGAAAGTTCATACTCATAAATGTTAAAGTTTTTGAAAAATTATGTGTATATATGTAGATATATATTAAAATGAAGTAAATAATTTTGCTTTTCCATGAATATTTACATTGATTTATCTGTTATTTTTTCTTTCTGAAACTAGGAATGATTTTATTCAATAGCCTCAGTATATTTTTCCATTGTTAAATAATTTAGCAATAATTAATTTCATTTCTGCAGGGTACAAAACATTATACAAAATACAAAGAAACACAAATGTATAAGGCACAGTCCATGCCACCCTTAAATCTTTCATCTGGTTAGGAGAAAGACAGATATTTATTTTTATAACATGCAGTAGGAAATCTGGTTGAAGAAGGGGGCTTGGTACTGGTATCATCTACCTATATTTTGTTGCTATTTGACTTTGAGATTTCAATCCTGCATAGTTATGTCTGATCAGTCTGTGGCCTGACAATAATCTATTGACATGAGGGAAGGCGGAGCCCTCTGGGAGTGAACTGAGCATTTAGGAAAACAAACTAGGCATAATGAGCTTAGTATCTCTCTCTGACTTCCCAATAAATTACCAATCAGCTTTGGAACCAGAAGAGTTTTGTGCATTAGCAGTAGTGACTTGAAGGGTCCTTTGGGCACCTGGAAGACATAGTTGTTTCCCTTGAAGCATAAAAAGTGTGGGTTCAGCCAAATTATATTTATGCCTAACAGAAATAGGAGACGCGCCCAAGGCAGTCAGTACCCAGAGAAGAGGAGAGAAGAAGAAGAGGAAAGAAATGAGAAATGTCACATGATTATGCAATCATGTACTTGACCTGAGGTTATGTAACACACTACACAGGGATGCCTATAAATGGAACTTAACATTCATTAGCAAGTTAGGTTAAGAGGCAGAAAAAAGAGGGTTACATACAAAATGTAAAATGTATCATAGATATGATTGTAAGCAGTACGTAGAGATAGGTGAGTATGTGGCCTGGGGAGGTGTTCTAGATCTGGGAGTATAGCACCCTGGTTTGAAAAGCCAAATAAGTCTAATTTTAGAAAGATGTGTGGGAGTGCAGAAGGGGGACAGTATATATAAATATAAGTAGCTTTGCTTACATTTTATTGAAACTTATGCTATGCTTGATCCATTTGAATTGGAGACTGCTGGGACCATATGCCAGTCAATGTGGAAAACGTGTTTTAATTTTACAGTTAGAACCCTGATGGTAATGCTTGCTTTGGCTGCCATCTCCTATTCAGTCTTCAGGACCCAGTTCAAATGATGCCTCCTCCGTTTAACCTCCCTGCCTCATCTTTTTCAGAGTCATGGGCTGCTTTTTGGTGTTCTCATGGATCTCTATTTACTCTATTATCTGTTTTTATATCTATCACTTCAATACAGCATGATATCCTAAATTCAAGGAATACATTATATTTTATTTTTAAAAGCCTAATGTCCAGAATAGAAAGAATGAAGTCATGGAGAAATAAAATTTGGCAAAGAAAATGGCTTAGCTAATGGTGGAATGAAAAAATTGGAAATATATTTCCACATAGTATTTTCTTTACATTTCAAATATTGTGACTGTGAAGTGAATAACAGCACTTGATACAGATAGCAGCATGATGAAACACACATGCATGTATGTATTTATAGTATCTCAGCACCTGTTTCTAAACTTGCTCAGTCCATTTTGGCCATTATTGTAGAAGTTGCAACATATCACTGTCTGAGTTAGCATACACTATATATGAGGGCATCCAGAGACTGCACATAAATATTTCTGTGTTGGAAATGATAGTGATGCTAATTCTGTTCTATAGGTGCATTAATAGAGGATCCTGAACATTCAGCATTTTTAAAATATGTGACAGAAGTATATTAAATATGCTTTACTTCAAGTGGACATGAGAAATGTTTTGAATTAGTATTAATGTCCTTATTAACAGGTTTAATCTCATCTCCATCGCCAGATGGTGTGATATAGAATATCTTTGAATGGCTCTTCAATACCTTTATCTGAGAGCAGGTGAATGTTATAGTATCTGTCACATTTTACATATAGAGAGAGCCCATGCCTTTGATTCTGTGATGACTACACATTCTAGCATGGGCAATTTGGAATCAGCAGTATCCCTTTCAGCCTTACAGATGCAATCATAAATCCAGCACGCTTTCTGCAGGATTTGTCATACCCATGCACTATCAGACAAAATTCCTTTTCAGGGAACGGAAAGGTTAATCCTGCATAACCAGATCATCATTAACTTTTCTAAAATGCTTGCAGGCTCCTTTGAGATAAATACTGCTATGCTTATACTTTTTAGCGAGAGATGTTGTTATTCACAGAGCTTTACCTTTGTTTTTTCCTCCTGGAAAATATTTGTCATGTTGATGCATTCTCCAGCCACTTCCTATGAAGAAAAACGGTTGAATATCTTTCTTCACAAACTGTGGGTGGGGAGAGACTTCAAATTGAATTAAGAACACATCAGTGAGCTCCAAATAAATGATTCAGCCTAAAGCCAACATGTTACCTTTTATTCCATGACCTGTAATTGACACAAAGTGTGTGTAGAGTAATTCATAAAACACCAGACTATGCAATACTGGAATATTTTATTACTATGAAGGATCATTATTTTTTTTATAGTTAAAGAGAAGCACAAATACTCTAATAATTAAGCAATATTACATATGCTAAGTTGAAGAAAAAGATTTTGTGCAGAGAGCCCATTTTAATAGGATTTGATAATTCTTAGTGTTTTCTTTTTATTTTTGACATGGGCGTTTTAAACATTTTTATCTTAGCGTTTTTCTGGAATCTAAGAGACTGAAGAGTTACTCATAACAAATTCCACATTATTTTATTAATCTAGGATATTTTAACAGTAAGAATTTGTGGAAAATTATAAAATGTTGGAGCTGTAAAGAACACCAAAAATTATCTAGTGCAACAAAAGTTTAAATGGCAATAATAATTATACTCATAATTAAACACCCTAATTACAATTATTGGTCAGTTTCTGAGAAACACACACTGTGGTAAGTACACGCATTAGGGTGTTTAACTTGTAAATATTCAGGTGAAATAACCGAGTGAAGCCGAAAGAGTTCTTAAGCTTTGCCCCAAATCGGAGAAACTAGTCCACGCAGGGCCAGAACTAGAACCCAGGCAAGTCTGGGTTTCTATTGAGGAGCTTGCCCCATTATTCTTATACATACAACGGAGCCTGAAACTCTGCCAGAATAGCAATATTTTTAATGATTCAAGGCATTTCCCACTGGCCGAGACTTTAATGCTTTTAGCCAAAAAATATATGTTTATTATAAACAATTGTAAAATTCTTAAGGCACAATATTAACAGACAGAAGCCAAATGATGCAGGATGTTTAAGCAGCTGGCATGACATACTGTCCATCAATTCCATATTGGCTAAGGTAGCATGGGGAAATTTCAAAATGGGAATAGGAATTTAGTTTGGGCATTCTTTGTTGTTTTAATAATTAAGTTTATAGATAAAGTAAGTGTGATGAGGATATTATTTCTGAACATCACGTCTCTTCTCTTCCTAGCTGTCTTAATTTTCAACCTGTATGAGTTTCAATTGCCACACAAATAATTAATCAATGTTCTAAAGATGGCTATAGAAGTTCTGAATACTATAAAGGTTTATCTTTGTGGTGCCATAAATAAAATTCCAAACACCATAAGAGGAAAAAACATATTATCACCTCCATAACTATGTTTACTTCATCCTGAAATATAAACCTAAGAATACATCAGATCTCTTCACTAAAGAGACTGAAAAAAACTTGTGCATGAAGCAATGCTTATGTTGATATTTTCTGCTCAGAATTCAGCCCTATTTTAGAGACTTCCAGCATGACAGCTTGCTTCAGGGCAATAAATAAATGTCTTTAAAATTCTAAAATGGTGTATTTTGAGCCTAGAATTCTTTATCTTCACTAAGCATCAAGAAATGTTCTGATAAAAAACCTTTTACAAATATACAAAAATTTTGACAATTTTCTTGCCATGAATCTTTTATTTGGAAATTCTTTGAAGATGTACTCAAACAAAACAAATTTGGAAGCTCAGAAAGAGGAAGACAAAGGATTACAGGAACTATTAATAGTACACAACCCAGGAGATCTAGGATATTCTGTCTCAAGATGAGAGTTTTACAACAGACTTAGAGAACAATGTGTTCAGAACAGAAAGGTGTGACCTATGGGGGAGAAGTACCTTGGAGATTGAAGAATGGATAGAATATTTAGTAGGATGAAGAGTTTTAAAAGTTTGAGGATGTGGCAATAAACAAATCGTACAAAAATGTCTTTAAAAAACTCCAGGAAAAAGAAATAACATACAATAAAGTCATGATCCAATAATTTCATTATAGTAAAATTCTCCATATACATGCAAAGTTTTGATAAACTTAGACCCTTATCAAACAAAACATAATCCTAACATATTCCCGCCAATTAATAGTTTTAAGTTTTTAAGTAATTTTGTGACCAAAGCCTGGAAGGTAACTTTGTGCTTCCACTAAACAGAATTATACTCTTCAAATAAGAAATCATGAGACATTACAAAATTGATGAAAAAATAAAGCAGCAATTAATTAAAGCAAATATAGTAGAAAATTAAAATATATAACTAAAATATTGAAAAAAGTGGGGCAGTGATTGTATGAGTGAAAACATTTTTATGCTGAAGAGTAAATGGATATTTTCCAGGTTGATAAGTCGATAAATAAAACGTAGTGTTTTTTATCGAGTTTTGAAATAACCTCTTGAAAAATCAAAAAAACATAAAATGATAGACCCTGAGATTGAGATTGAGGGTAGGAAAAGGGAGGGTGATATATTTATATCACCAATGCTTCTGAGCTTTTTGATTCGTGACCATGTGTGTTTACTTTGAGAAATTTTAAAACATTTTTATTATTTTTAGCATTCTATTATTATGTATTATATATTTAGATTTTACTCTGGGAACATATTATTAGCTTTAATTTTCACACTCTTTCATTTTGGGTTTAAAATGTATTAGAGTTTAACAGCCATGTGTCTAGTTCTCTTATAAATCAACCAAAAGTTCCAAAATTTTTTTTCATATTTCAAGGAAAAAAAGAAAATATAAAACAAATATACTAAATGCTATTTTGCTCTGCCTTGGACCAGTTAGCTAAGACTTAATTGATTGTTTTTTAATAAAATCTAAGGAAGAAATCATGACAAATATTACACAGCATAATCATATTATGCTGCTGATTTTTTGTAAAAACATTGTGATTATTAGATCATTATGAAGAGTAACCTTTACTTTTTGTCATATTTTCTCTTGTATTAATTTTTACAAGCCTTTATTCTTTTTCTCCCCCTCTTAATCGTTTTATCTTTAATATTTAGTTAGTTGTAAAAATCTTTAATAGTTGAGCAAATGATTTAAGTCTTAAAACACTCCTAATTTTTATTTCACTTTTTATAAGCTCCTTAATCCTTAAATTCATAGCTTATCATATTCCTACTATAAAATTTATGTTAGGTAAAAGTAGTTTAATAAATAAGGAAGCATACAATTAAAGGAAAAAGCATAAAGCATTTGTGGCTTAGAAATCATCCATCTAATACATATATTGCACTCAATAATCAAAGTCATGACTTGTTCATTCTTAACATCTGCATTTCAACTTGTGTAAGCTTAGCTCCTTCTAACTGTCCAGGGTGATTTCAAATTGCTCTCATTTTACTTTTTGCCATTCATAGAGTGGGATGAACAATCTAACTGGTGGAAGAGAAATTTCAGATTCATTCATTCATTCATTCATTCATATGAACATTATTGAACTTACTTTAATTATCCATCTGTGTGTCTCTCTATTATAACAAAACAGAAAATACCAAAACTTAAGCCATGAAATCAGGTTAATTTAAGAACCAATACACTATAAATAGAAGGGTTAGCACACCCTAGGAATAAAGTAAGTGCTGCCCCTTCTTCAAGAAAGAAACAGAAGCAATTTCTGTTATAACAGACAAATATGCAATACACCTCAAATCATTAAGTCTTCACCAAGTTAAGCCAATTCAGTTTTGGTATAATTCCTTGACCAAGCCCCTTTAAAGCAATGTGCTTGTGTACAATTTACATCCATGTACCTTTACTTCACCTGTACTCATGTTCTTGCACTCCCATTTCCTTAGAATGAGCATGTCCTTGCTCTTTTTACCTTTCAATTTCATAAAATGTATTTCTTACTGTTGATTCTTATTTCCTTATCATAGATAACCTTAACCCATATCACTCACCATGGTATTTCAAAATGAATTGCTAATGGAATTAAGAAAAAAATCTGAAGAGCAGGAGTAAAAGGAAGACAAGAAAAAACAAAAATGAGTGCAGAAGAGATAAGAAAAAAGAGAAGAGAAAGGTAGAAGAAAGGTAGGAAGTAAAGATAAAAAAGGAGAGGCAGAGCAGAGGAGAGAGAGAAAATCTTCAGTTGTTGAAAGACCATTTCTTTTCACTTCAACCATACTCTCTAAATTCACCATTAACATAACTATCATGGTAAGAAATGATTTTTGAGCTTCCTATAGTATGGACAAAAATGCAAAGAAAAAAATTTTTGAACCAAAAAAAGAATGCAGCCCTGATGATAACTCCAAAAGATATAGTTTCCATAAAATAAACCTTCATTTCCTTTTATTTTTTGCTTAATTAAATATCACTCGTGAGTACAACTGTTCAAGTAAATAACATAAATAGAGTAACAGTAAGTGTGATGGTAAAGTTCACATGTCAGGTCTTCTAAGTTATGGTGTCTAGTCGTTTGGTTAAATAGACAGTGATCTGATTGTTACTGTGCTGATATTTTATGGATTTAAATAATTAGTCAGTTGATGGCATCTGTGGCTGATTACATCTACAATCAACAAAGGAGATTGCCTTCACCAATGAGAGAGAAGTCTCATCCCATCTAGTGAAGGCTTTAAGGGAGACTGATAATTTCAACAGTCAGAAAGAAGAATTTCTATCCCTACATTAGCCAGCCAGCTTCTCCTGGGGAATTCGCTGAAGCCTTCATTGGAGTTACCAACTTGCAGCCTGTGCTATGATATTCAGGCTTGCCAATTCCCATTGTTGCCTGAGCCAATTCCTTAAAAAAAAGTCTCTTAAAATCTCTTTCTATATATAGAGAGAGAGAGAGTGAGAGAAGTGAGGAGAGAGAGACAACCCTACTAATACATTAGGGAATCAAATTGCATATTTTCAAGGTGGAAGGGTAACTGTAGGTTGCAACAAGTAGAAGATGGCAATGGTATGATCGAAGACAAACTGAGTATTAATCAAATAGCATTTCCAAGGGCATGAAAAAACCACCTCTTAATGTGAGGCCATTCACACTGAGATGCATTTGTTCACATCTATTGAATTGCATATCCCATTATATTACTTTTAGTAATAATTTAGGTTCACTGGAGCAGAGAAAGAGTTAGATTGACAATGATAGCCAACTAAAAGAGAAGGTTGTTTCTATTTCCCATTTTCAGTCTCAATTTCTGGAAAGGAGAGAGAATTATAATATAAAGTTACTGGTTTTCCATGAAAGTAATGCCTTAGTGTCTCAGTCTACCAACTAAATTTTTCTATTTTTGTTAAAAAATAGAGGATAACAGGCACTTTTATAGTCACATTTTGTTTTATTTAATTGTTATAACCTTTACTTAAGAACACATTTTTTTATTCTCTCATGTTGTCATATGTTCTATTGTCAATTAGAGAAACTTTGGGAAGGAAATTGTGTTACATTAATTCTTCTTGATATTCAGCTTCACAAGTCTTTAGAGTTTGACTCAATTGAAAAATTAAATAAACCTTAACACTCTTGCTTAGAAGAACTCAAGGTGTCTGTATACACATTAAATCACCTGATATTTTTGAAATAAGAGGAAATTTTAGAAATAAGGCATAAGCTTTGTAATTATAAAAAAACAGCTAATTTAGTTAAGTGAATTAAGAAAAATAATTTATAACTTATATAATTGCATATAATTATAAATTTTATATATAAAATAAATAGCTGATATATGGAAATAATATACATTTATTTACACAAACCTATATAAATGTTTATTCATTTATAATACTTTGGTACTATTTGATATATATTGATGTAGGTTCAGGATATTATAAACACTCTTTCATTTCATAGCAGTTAGGACATGTTCTCTTCCTCTGTTTCCCTTTTCTATGCCTTGGTATTTCCACACATTCACTCTAATTGTACCAATTTTGTTATCACAGAAAGTGATAAATTTATTGGAAAGTGACTACCTTTGAAAAAAATTGAAACTGAATAAATTACTGTTACAACATTTTCAGCATTGTGCCTAAAATAAATTATCAAGTATACTTTAAATATAACATGATTGACACACATTATTGTTCCATGGAGAAGGAAAACTGTTAGAGGAATGCTAGGATGTAATAGCACAGAAACCTAACTGAAGAAAGATATGTCAGAAAGAACCAGGACAGATTCTGGTTTTATGAGCAGAAGATGAATGAACAAAGATAGCAATGGACTTTAAGGAATAAGCAATTTCCAGTAACTCACTAAACTAAGCATCAATAGGGACTTTGCAAATGACAATATACTATTCTGATGATTGTATATTTTGTAAAACCTGGGTATGGTACTAGAACCAAGAAGTTGGAGTGATGGTTGCCTTCAGTAAAATGGGTGAGTTTAAGTCCATCCACAGAAGGACATTTTAGCAACATGAAAAATTTGGTTTCTACATAAAATTAGTGAGCCTGTAATAAATTTCTATTCATGAGTCATAACTGACTATATTTGCACACAACCCTCTGAGGTCAGGAGGATACATATATGTTAAGACATGCTTTAGGCCAGAAAATTTGGAATAACATTCTCTTCCACCTCTGGTTCAAGCACCTATTCTCCCTGTTAGGATTCTTAGCCAAATATACCCCCAAATAGGGGAGAATATACTCTTAGCAGATAGGCCAATGTTCTGATATCACTCCCACATCACTTTCTAGGTATCAAGCCCAAGCACAGCCACCTCTTCTCTCCTAAGTCACATTATTAACACCAGCAAGGTAGTACAGTAACTGTTGATATCCATGACAATTGAAACATAGGTAGCAAGGGAAAGCAAAATGATACTAGCTCTGGATAGGCACCCAGTAGTAGTGGATATAAGGGCCTGCATCTTCTCAAAGCATAGTGATAACACTCAGGCTCTAGACCAATCAGTGTCCTGGAATCTGGATAATAATGCATGTTGGGAGGGAAGGGATGAATGATGAGGGGAAGGTATAGCTAAGCTTTCCCTCCACTACATTCATGTTACTTATAATCACTACAACTTAACTATCTGGTTGGATTTGTGAGAGAAATGGCCATGACACAAGTGATAAGTGAATTTATCTAAAATATGACCATAAAAAAATGAATGGTTCAAATATTTCCATAATGTAGAATTAGCAGAATCTTCTCAGAAACAAAAGGTGTCCACTTTCTAAATGTTTCCTGGTATATAATCTTGAATTGGATGTAGTAGTCTAAGCAATTAGATGCAAAATCATTGGCACAGAAAAGTACAAGTATCACTATTTACAGACACTATTAATATTTTGAAATACCCCTCCCAAAGAAATACAACAGAAAACTCCTACAAACACCAAGAAAATTTAGTTAGATAGCAGAATATCAAATTTGTGAAACCAAGGGCCATGATATATACTAAAACAACCTGTTAAAATATAATTAAAAGATCCATTTAATAAAACTCATAACTCTTGGGATAAATGTAGGATTTGTGTGAAACCAATATAAGAAAACTATAAAAAATTACTTTAAGAAATAAGAGTAGACTGGACCAAATGTAAAACTATAAAGCATACTCTGCTTTTGGATTCAGCATAATATCATCCCTAACTTAATTTATTAATTTTAGTCAATTCCATAAAACAGGACCATTGCTTGTTTTAGCTTTTTTTCCCTGAGCTAAACTAACTAGCTATACATTTCATTGGGAAACATGTATTTGATAGCCAATATGATGATGAAAAAAATAAAAACACATACAAGAACAGCCATCCCAAGTGTAGTTAATGTTAGCAAACCAGGAAAGAATTCAAGTTGTATCACAAAAAAAGGGTAATTATGTATAATATATTTTTACAATTGAGAAGAAAAGTACATCAACTGAAGAGAAACAGGGTAAAGACTGAAATGCAAACAGAAAAAAAGAAATAGTCTTAAAACTTATCAAAAATTGTTCAACTTCAAAATCAGGAAGATTCAAATTAAAGCAAGTCTGAAATATTTCTCATGTATCTGATTGGAAAACTCCAAAAGTTTGACAACCTAGCTTAGTAATGAGCAATTCAATAGATATATTTGGCAATACCCAGAAATATTGCATATGGATTTTTCTTTGACCTAGCAATACCATTTTAGGAATCTACTCAAATGTGGGATAACATATGTACAAATTATACACAGTAGACTGGTTTTAACAGAAAAATATTGGAAATAACTCAAAAGTCCCTGACTGAATAAACTATAGTATATCTCTCCAATGCTGCTGAAAAATTAATGAAGAATATCTTATACAGTGTTATGGATATATATGAATATATATTTGAGTAAAAAGCAAAATGTTGAATATTTTTAAATATATTGTCTGTCAGATGTATGTAAAACATATATGTGCAGAGATGTGTGTGTTTCTGTGTGTAAATATATTCATTGGCTTACATTTTCAAAAGAATGCAATTCAAGGGTCAACCAAGAAATAATAAAAATATTTGCATACAGGGGGATGAAGGGAACATAGTAAAGTAGATAGGGATAGAAGCTAGACTTCTCTGAACATAACTTGCCTTATACTTTTGTCTTTGGAATCATTTGACTATTCATGTACATTTTATATGAGATTTTGTGATTAAAATTAATAAAGAAAAATCTTCCATAAATTATCAAAGTTAAAATAGATAACCTTAATTGTATATAAAGTTGGTGAAATAATCACATTGAAAAGAAATGCTCTATGTATGTTGGGTGTACATCCCTTTTTGGTTAAATCCCAATGACAAGAAATACCCAAACTTCATTCATTAGTCTTATTTTGGTAGTAAAATTCATACTGCAATTTTTAAATTATTATATATATCATGAATGAAAAGGAAGCAGGTAATTTTGTTACTGCAAATAGAACCAAGATATTCTGTGAAAGTAAAGAGATGCAAATATAAAATTAACCTAAGTAAAAAAAAACAATAATTTAATTTTCAATAGGAAACCAGAGTATAAATTTACTCTTTTTCTCTCTTAATTGAGTACATGATCGTCTGTATTTATCTTTATCGAATTTTGGAAAAATTGTTATTGGGAATAAAATAATGTTTGATGTTTACACAATACTAAAACAAATTTTAAACTATCCTGAAGAGTAAGGATTACATTTAATAAATCAGTTATAATCCATTCACCTATCAAAATGCTTTCTCTCATTTCCCCCTTTCTCCACTACCCAAGACGCTGCCAATCTGTGATGGTTTTTCTCCTTTAACTTTTTCCCATTCCCAGTTTTCAAGAGCCTATGGGCTTTCTCCAAGAATGCCCCTTGACACCTTTAATTCAGTAAGCCATAGCTGAATTCATCTTCCCTGCTAGAGCTGCTGTAACAAGTATCACGAATTTGTTGACTTAAAACATACTGAAATGTATTGTCTTACAGTTCTGCATGCTGGAAATCTGAATCAAGATGTTAACAGGTTCTGGAAGTGGCTTGCCAGAAATCCATGACAATCTTTGGCTTATGGCATGACTTAATCTCTGCCTCTGTCACATGGCTGCTCTCTCTGCCTGTGCTCAAATTTCCTCTCCTTATAAAGTCACCTTACACCATTTTGGCTTCATGTTCACTAATAACATCTTCAAAGATCCTAGGATTTGAAGATAACATTTTGAGGGAATACAAGTCAAACCTTAATATTCCCTGCTGACTAATGCCCACCTCTTTCTATGGTACCTATCTTTGATAATTGCATCACTATCCTGCTAGTCAATCATAATATTACATTTTACTTTCCCTTGCCCTTAGATCTAATCAATTTCATAAGACATTCTTTTTCCATAATATTTCTTGCCTCTTCCTTATCTTCATTTTCACAGGCACTTAACCAAACCAGAGTTTTCTTTATTAATGCTTCAATATTCCATCTATCTGTCCCTAGATCTCCCTCTACCAACTCTAATTCAGCTTACATCTTGTGGCTATGTTAATATTTTTCAAACAGGTTCTTATTTATGTCATTTTATTCTCAGAAATCTGCAATATTGTATCTAAAGAATATATACAAACTCTTATTCTTGGGGTATCAAACTATCTTGGGTAAAGGCCACTGTGCTCTACAAATATGAATACTTCATTCCTGGAAGAACACCACTTTTGATCAAGTATCTAACTAGCTCCTGTCTCCAGAGCATGGTCTCTAAGAAAATCAGTGTGGGAACCCCTTGATAACAATGACTAGCCCTAGATGACCAAGGAATGTAAGTTGAGGCAAGGGTAAGGGTTTGCATTTCATAGTTGGGTAGAGTTTCCTGCTGCTTCTAGATATAAGTAACAACAACAACGACAAAATGTGTCATGCCTCAAGCCCTGATGGCAGCCATCCTGTAGCCATGAAGGAGACCCACTTAAAGACAATGTCGGCATCTTGAGAAGAGAATTGAAAGAATTGCTTCGAAACTTACCTGAAACAATTCTCTTGGCTGGAGCCTGTCTAACCCAACATAACAGTAACATATTGGCATATGAAATAATACACTTTGTTTTGGTTTAGGCAAGCCAAAGCCATTCTCAGAGACCCCCTTAACTATATTATTTGCAGGTAATTCCTCTGCTGAGTTTATTACTGTCTCTGATCCTGCTATTCCTGCTTCCTAAAATGCTCTCTTTCTACTGCAAGATGGCTCAACCCTATTGATTCAAAACTCCAGGTTGCTTTTCCTGATCTTTCCAGATAGATTCCTTCCTTCTCTAAACTCCTGTAACATTGCCAGAGTCTAAACTATGACATGTATTCATCCCCTCCTAATAAATAGGTTTCTTAAAGCCATGTCTGTATACAATTCAATTTATACTTTCCTAGAAATCTTGACAAACTGATTAGTTCATTTAGATACCTAAGAGCTAGTCACTCAATGAATGCATACGGCCCTCAGTTATTTAGCTAATTGGAGTGTGTCAAGAAAACTTAGGGCAGGATTATTTGTCTATCTATTTATCTATCTATCTATCATTATTTTGTTTATTTATTTATTGTAAAACCTGTAGCATGTCTGTAGTTGAGAGTGTTTTTCTGTATTCTACTCTTTTTACAGCACTGATCCTGTCTTCCTCCCAGTTTAAAGATGTGCCAATCTACTCTCACATTTCACATTTTTCTTCCAAAACAACTGCTACAGTCTCCCAGTTCCCCTTTTTTTTACAACATTGAATAGCATATTAAAGATGAAGAAATTTGAGTTTCTCTTTAGCTACTGCTGACTCAGAAATGTTTAAT
>JAQZBX010049704.1:9230-19950 GCA_029593785.1 Cabassous unicinctus
CCCCCCCCCATCTCCCTAAGGACGGAGCTCATCTCCAAGATTTCCCCTCATTAGTCATTGGCCAGAACTGGTCACATGCTCTTCTCTAACTAATCACATGGCTAGGGAACGAGATTGACATGATAGGCTTAGACGCATCAGGATTAACTCTGGAGCAGGAGACAGATTTACCTGTCCTGAGTGGCAGGTACCAGAACCCAATCACGTAGATGCTGAGTGGGTGCCGAGCTGTGTCTGCTCCGGCATTGCAGACACCAGCTGGGGCTCAGACTGGTTGGGATAAATTCTAAGAAGAGATATTAGGAACTTGCTGTGAAAGTTTGGGAATGGAAGTATTCATTCCGTGGGATGATTTCTGGGCAAGGCCCTTCATAAAGGAGGTGGCGTTTTGGCCTGGGTATTGAAGGATGCATAGGAGTTTTCTAGACAGGAAAGGAAGGGAAGGGGAGGCCAGACAGAGGGAACTGGATGGGCAAAGTCTTGGAGGTCTGAAAGTTTCAGGGAGTATCTGAGGGTTTTGGGGATCTGAGATCTAGGATTGGAGAGTGAGCAGAGTGAAAAAGCAGAAAATGGGGCCAAAGTTTGTTTAGGGCTATGAATGCCATGCTTATATAAGAATGGTCACCATTCCTTATGTACCTACTATGTGGGAGGTACAACATGTGCTATCATGAGTTGTTAAGAAAGCTCTGCCAGTGAAAGACAGTTGTAGCTCCATTTTAGAGATGAGGAAACTGAGGTTCAGGGAGGTGAAATGACTTACCCAACCTCATGCAGTTGGAAATGGCAGAGCTGGAATTTGAACCCAGGCCTCTATCTCCAGAGCCTGTGCCATACCCCTCTTCCTGCAGCTATTTCTCTCAGAGCTGGTCTCCTGAACACCTGCCTCAACAATAAAAAACCCCAAGTCGTTTCTTGGAAACTCTGATTTGTCTTTTTTTTTTTTTTCCTTAGTAAAACATTTCCCAATTCCCTGCTCCTTTCCAGGGTATACAATTCCTTTGGGGAAATAAATGCAGCTGTTGCTTTTAGCAGACTTGCATTTAGAAAGGAAGAAACACTGCAAGTGAGAGTATTTTCCTGTCCTAGCCCTGAGCTTCTCCCCTCATCTCACCATAAGAAGCTCCACCATAAGAAGAAAGCTCCCAGCCCCACTCCAGTTTCTCCAACAACCTGGAGGGCTTTGCTTCTTGTTGTGAAAAACTTCCCCTCAGCTCACTTTGCACCGGGCTGTTGCCCCAGACATGCTTCCAACCCCCAAGCAGAACCGGAGCTGCCAGGATCTGGGAAGGGGCTGCCAGGGCCTGAGGAGGGCAGGGAACAGCAAAGAAATGGATCCTGCGGGAAGAGGAGGCCGAGGACTCGGGCCACCCACTCGTCACCAGAATCGATTTCAAGCATAGCTATTTCACTTTTCACTTTTTAAAGTTTTCTTTGTAAAACATTATTTCCACAAAGCACAAATGGTACGAAAGACGACACCCAACCCCATCCCTTGCTTCCCCTTCCCAGAGGCTGATCCCTGCTGCCGCCTCTTGCCGAGAGGGCCAGGAAGATAAGACAAGCGTCTCCTCCCAGGGAGAGCTTTTGCCCTTACGTGCAAATGTGTGTGCTCACCACTGTATTCTCTGCTGCTGCATGATAACACTTCCACACACTTAGTGGCTTTAAACTACACACCTCTGTCATTTCACAGTCTCTGTGGGCCAGGAGTCTGGGCATGGCCTCGCTGGTGCTTCTGCTTCAGATTCTTCCATGGCTGCAACCAAGGTGTCGGCCAGGCTGCAGTCTCATCCGAGGCTCAACCGGGGAAGGGTCTGCCTCCATACCCTCATAGTTATTGACAGCGCTCACTTCCTTGCCGGCTGTTGACTGGAGGCCACCCTCACTTCCTTGCCACGCGGCCTTTTCAGAGCCAACAAGGGAGAAATGGTCTCCTAGCAGGATGGGCATTACAATCTAATATAATGTAATCATGTACGTGCAATGTCATACATCCCATGACCATGGCCATATTCTATTGGTGAGAAACAAGTCCACGTCCCACCTGCACTCGAGAGGAGGAGACAACTCAAGGGTGGGAAACAAGGCAGGGACCTTGGGGCCATCCTAGAGGTGCTCCACCAAAATCACTGTGCCTTCTGTTTTTTTTTTTGTTTATTTGTTTATTTTTGTTTTAAATAACATAAAAAGTAGCAGACAACACACCTAGATCTTAGAGATCAGATCCCAGAAGAGACTAGTTTATAGCAGGGTCTTAGATTCTGGGCCAGTGAGTTTGGGTTTGACCTTGGTGCTAGGGAGCCTGTGAAGGATAGAGAGGGATGCGTTGACCCTATCTGTGTTTCTGAAAGATCACTCTATTGCTTCCTGTGTTCCAGGCCATGTTCTTTTTAAATTTTTTTTCAAAGTGTACAATCAGTTGCTCTCAGTGTAATCAGAGTTGTGCATTCACCACCACAATCCATTTTAGACCATTTTCATTGCACCAAAAAGAAAAATCTCATACCCCTTAGGACCCCCTATTATTGACACTTAGCTCTGATGTGGTATCTTTGATACAATTGATGAAAGAACATTACAATATTACTGTTAACTATAGTCTGTAGTTTTCATCAGTTGTATATTTTCCCATATACCACCCTATTATTAACACCTTGTAATAGTGACGAGCATCTGTTCCTTCTTGGAAGAACATTCTTATATTTGTACTATTAACCACATCCATCACCCACAATAGAGTTAACTGTGTTATATAGTCCCAGGCTTTATCCTCTAGCTTTCCTCCTAGTGAAACCCTAAACTTCCCCTTTTAACCACAATCATACCCATAATTCAGCACTGTTAATTGCACAATAATGTGCTGTCATCACCACTATCCATTTCCAAACATTTACGTTCAACCTTATTAAAATTTCCGCACACATTAAGTATCAGCTCCCCATTCTCTACCCTCATTCCATCTCCTAGTAGCCTATACTCTAGATTTTAACTCCCAAGAGTTTGCTCATTATAATTAGTTCATATTAGTGAGACCATAATATTTGTCCTTTCGTTTCTGGTTTATTTCACTCAACATAATGTCCTCAAGGTTCATCCATGTTGTCACATGCATCAAGATTTTATTCCTTCTTACAGCTGAATAATATTCCATCATATGTGTATAACACATTTTGCTTATCCATTCATTGGTTGATGGACACTTGGGTTGTTTCCATCTTTTGGCAATTTTGAATAATGCTACTCTGAACACTGTTGTGCAAATGTCTGTTTGTGTCCCTGCTTTTAGCTCTTCTGAGTATATACCTAGTAGCGGGATGGTTGGATCATATGGCAGTTCTGTACTTAGTTTCCTGAGGAACCGCCACAGTGTCTTCCACAGTGGCTGCACCATTCTACATTCCCACCAGCAGTGGGTATGTGTTACTATATCTCCACATCCTTGTAATTTTCTGTTTTTTTAATAGTGGCCATTCTAGTGGGTGTGAGATGGTATCTCATTGTGGTTTTGATTTGCATTTCCTTCATAGCTAGTGATGTTGAGCATCTTTTCGTGTGCTTTTTGGCCAAGCCCTTTTCTAAGTGCTTACCTGCATTAACCCATTTAATCTTCACAAACACCCTGAGGTGTAGGTACCTTTATTGGCCCCATTTTTCAGAAGAAGGCCATTGTGGTCCAGAGAGGTTATGTCACTTAGCTAAGGTCACACAGCAGAAAGTGGCAATAGAGACTCTTCTTACCCTCATTTTACAGATGAGGAAACTAAAACTCAGAAAAATTCATTGACTTGCCCGAGTAATGTAATATGGCTCATCAGAGTGGGCACCAGGGTGAGGGTCGATGCCCCGACTCACCTCGCCCTCCTCTGATCACAGTTGTGGAGGTGGGGAGCAGCGGCCTAAATCAGGGAACAGGCTGGTGGCTCTTAAACACTGTGGGTCAGCTGAGGACAACCTTCCCCCTTCCCGGCTTTTTCCCCTTCCCGGACCCCTCCCCCCGATTGGTGCGCTAACACCTCTTTCCTCTCCCAGTTCGTCATCTGTAATGTGACCTACAAGGAGCCCACCCTCCAAGTCGAGGCCAGCACCCTCAAGTATGGAGTCTCCTATAGGGCGCGGGTGAGGGCCTGGGCCCAGAGATACAACAGCACCTGGAGCGAGTGGAGCAACAGCATTGCATGGCATAACTGTGAGTTTCGGGGGTCCTGACCGATTAGAATCCAGGCTCCCCGCATTTACGCTGTGGCCAGGCACTTCCCCCAGTGGAGCCTCTGGGTCTCCACATCATAGGATGCCTCTTACTACTAGTAACAAAATTACTGTCTGTGGTGTATTGGTCAGGGAGGGTAAGCTAGGCTGCAGTAACAAATAAGCCCACAATTTCTATTTAACACAAGAGAAACTTATTTCTTGTTCAAGTAACAGTTCAACATGAACTTTGCTGGCGTGTGGGTGGCTTTCTTTCCTAGGCTGATTTGGGGACTGGGGCTCCCTCCATCTTGTGGCATCATCATCCTCCAGGGCAAAGGTTCTTAACCTTCAGAGTTGGCCATCTGGTGAAGGCTGTGGATCCCA
Organism: Cabassous unicinctus; assembly: GCA_029593785.1. NCBI lineage: Eukaryota > Metazoa > Chordata > Mammalia > Cingulata > Chlamyphoridae > Cabassous > Cabassous unicinctus. The sequence goes on from JAQZBX010049704.1 coordinate 13,806, forward strand.
TTTTAGAGTAGTGTTTTTAAAGGCATAAAAGGCATGATTACAAAGGGAATTAATTGTACTGAAATGCAGTTATAAGCATAAAAATATTTTTAAACCCATTTGTTACCTAGGAATATATGTGCTTCTGAATTAACACATTAAATAATAAGATCTAATGGTAGATCTCGTAAATACTGTGATTTCAAAGTAGATGAGCATATACGATATTTCATGATATGGAAACAGCCATGATTTCTGCTATTGTGGTGACAGAGTCACAGCTCACGCTCTAACTGGGGTTTGCTACCTCCATTCCTAATGGAAGGAAATGCTAGATGTCAGTTGGAGGTTAGTGAAAATAAGGATGTTACTTCTTTCCCATCCAAGTTCCCAGTGCCCTGAATTCTATCTGCAACCTTTGGAGGTTCGTGGACCCCAAGTTAAGAATCTCATCATCTGCATCCAGACAGCAGAAGGGAAAGAGAGCAAGGAGATCACACCTAGCACAGAAGTGACACGGCATTACTTCCTTTCAAGTTCTATTGGTGAAAACTGGTCACGTCGCCACTCATTGATGCCAGGGAGGCTGGGAAATGTAGTCCCTGCCCTGGCAGCTGCATCCCAGAAATCTCTCTTTACAGCTCTCCTGCAAATGGTTTTTGCAATAGAAATATTGAATTAGCTCACATAGCATGAAGTCTTACAAATAGACCTTCCCAGGGTTAGTAACAGTTCAGTGATATTACACCACGGTCTTTTCTTCTTTCCTTTCTGTCATCTTCAGCATACTGGCATTTTATCCTTGTTGCCTCATGGCTCCAGGATGGCTGCTGCACACACCCTCACACAATAGGGCCCCAAGCAGGAAGGAAAAGAAAGGCTGCTGAAGGGAGTGCACCTCTTTTAGCATGGAGCAACATCTTTCCAGAAGCTTCCCTAGCAGACTTCCCCTTACATCTAGCACATTGGCCAGGACTCTCCTAAATAAAAAGGAGGCTGGGAACGCACATGTCTGGAAAGGGAAATAGGGTGATCATGATTGGCTTAGGCCTCAGGATGGGCACACGGCTGCCTGGCAAAGAGGAAGAGGATATAGCTATCGGGTTGCGTGGGCTGCCTCCGTCATCATCTGTACAGTGCAGCAGAGGAGGGATTGTTGTGAAGACTCAATGAAAGAAGGATTCTTTAAAGATCTGTACATGGGGGTGTCAGGCGGTTACCCCAGCCCGCCGCACGTCCCTCTGAGCATTGCTTTACTATTCTGTGGTTAGCCATTGACCCATCTGCCTCCCATTCTGGGCTGCAAGCCCCATGAGGCAGTATCTTCTCTGCCTCTCTATCTCCTGTGCCTAGCACCAGCCAGGCACACAGTTGGTCCCAGCAAAAGTTCAGTCAAATTGATCTGACACTACCATTGACCCGAGGAAGGGATGGAGATAGCTTTCATTGATCAGATACAGTGAGCTGGACCCTCCTGAATTATTTCAACAAATACTGATTACGCTCCCACTCTGTACCTGGTGCTGTGCTAGAATCTGAGCAAGTGGTGTGAACGGACAGAAACCCCTGCCCTTGTGGAGCTGACATTCTGAAGAGGGAGAGAGAAAATGAACAAGTAGATACAGAAATAAAGCAGATAGATCTAGATGACACTAAGTGCTGGGAAGAAAATAAAGCAGAACAGAGGGTGCTGGGGCCAGCCTCTCGGAGGAGGTGACAAAGATGTGAACGAGGAGAAGGAGCCAGCCATGTAAAGAAAACAGCAGATGCTTCTGGAACGTGCAGGCGCTGTTCTGAGTGCATTATTTATTAAATCAAGTAACCCTCACAACAGACCTAGGGGATAAGTTCAGTTATTAACCCCATGGTGCAGATGGGGAAACTGAGGCACGAGAGGCAAAGGGACTTTTCCTGGGTCACCCAGCAAGGATATCTATGACAGAGTCAGGCTTTGAACTCAGGCAGCCCGGCTCCAGAGTCTAGGAAAGAGAGAGCACCAAGTTCAGGGCCCCAAGGTGGCACTGAGCTTTGGAGGACCCAGGGATGTGGAGGAGGCAGGCTGGCAAGAGCTCACGGGAGCAAAAGGTGGGTGTGAGGGGGTAGGAGGAGATGAGGTGGGAGGGTGGCCGGTGGCTGGACCACAAAAGGGTCTTGGAGGACGCCTGGCTGATGCCTCAGTCTCTCGCTGTGGCACATGGAGACCAGGCTGTCCAGACGCAGGGCTCAAGGCTTCCCCTTCCCACCTGCAGACTACAAGTTGCCCTTGGAGCAGCGCCTCCCCCTGGGCATCAGCATCTCCTGCATCATCATCCTGGTCCTCTGCTTGTCCTGCTACGTCAGCATCATCAAGTGAGTCCCGGGCTTGCTACCCAGCCAGCCCCTCAGGGTGGAGGTGGGAGGGGGGTTCTCTCCCCACTGGCTCCAAGAAGTTCTCCCTCCAGTCCGTCAGCTCACGGTCCTTTCATTCAACAACAAGTATTTACTGAGCACCTACTATGTGCGAGGCACTTGGGCTACCTGAGAACAAGAGTGACAAGAGCCTTGTGCTAAAACCTGCATCCTAGTGGGGAGGCGGAAAATGCCAAGTCAACTAATGGCTAAGTCCCTTTCCCTGAGTGGCCCATGCTTTGAAGGAGATATATGAGGGCAAAGGGGAGAAAAGTTTTTGGGGGGCCTCTCTGAGAACGGGATCTTTGAGCTGAGACCTGACTGGGGAGAAGTAGCCCAAAAGCAGAAGAGCTGGGCAGGACCTTCCTGGGTCAAAAAGGAGAAGGAGTCATCCTGTGGCCCCTCAGGGATCTAGAGGACAGTCCAGGCAGAAGCCAGGACTTGGGGGCTTGTGGCAAGAGTTAGGGATTCTAGAAGGTTGTCCTGATGGACTCAGGGGACCTGGATCTGCATTCTAGCCTTGACACTTGATAGCTGAGTGACTCACGAGTTCCTGGACCTCCCTGAGCCTTGGGCTCCTCCTCTGTGAAATGTAGTGGTGCTGCCTGTTAGGTTGAGAAAGATGGGGAGAACCTGCTTTGTCAGCTGTAAGGGATGCTGTGGGATAGGGGGAACTTTGTTTCCCTGTGAGTTGTAGCCATTGAAATCAAGGTGTCTCGGAGCCTCCATCCTCCCATCTCTGAAATGGTAGCAAGTCCTAATGACTCGCCAGGTGAGGGTTGAAAGCAGCCAAGGATTCCCAAGAGTGAACCGAGCCCCCACGTTGCTGTGCAGGGAATGGGAATTCCCCTCCCCATGTCTTATCTAGGATCCCCTGGGCTGGCCTTTTCCCCTTCTCTGAGCCTCAGTTTCCCCACCACCCATCACCCTCTTCTTGCCCCCTCTCACCATATTTCAGGGCTTCAGCCTCCTTGTTGTTCTTTGACCACACCAAGCAGGTTCCAACCTCAGAGGCTTTTGTATGCTGTGGCCCCTGCCTGAAGGACTCTTCCCCCACATGCAATCACAACTCAGAAGTCACCTCCTCAGAGAGGCCCTCCATGATTGCACTCCCCATTCCTCTCTGCCACCTTATCTTTATTGTTGTTCCTGCCATGAGTGAATGATGCGATTCATGCTGTATGCCAGGTGGGGCTGGGAATATTTCTTTATCTGTTCATTGTTCATCTGCCCCTCTAGAAGGTCACCTTCAAGGGCAGAAATTTTTGTCTTTGTTCATTGTGGAGTCACCTGGCACTGTGAGTGGTACAGAGCAGGCACTCAATAAATACGTGTAGAAAGACAGAAGTGGGCGGAGGCTAGTGCAGAGGCGGCCTGAGGACCTGCCATCCCAGAGCTGACACTCCAGGCAGACCAGGAGAGAGAGAAGGAACGTGTCTCTCCGCAGATCCCCTCAGCTTCCCAGGCCATCCCAGGCCTCTCCCTGGCACCTTGCCTGCAGCTGCTCCAGAGATCATTGATAGGAAACCCAGAATACTCTCTCTGCAGCTCGAGTCTCTCCCCTAATTCCTGGGGGCTGGCCATATGGGTTTGGAGCCTTGTTCTCCCTGAGGAGAGAGGCGGCCCCATCAGGAACTCCAGAATCCTGGGGCCCGAACCCAGTGCAGCCACCTCCCAGCCGTCACTTCACCCCTGTGGGCTCAGTCTCCACATCTGTAGAATGGGGTTAATGATAGAACCCATTTCATCAGGCTAGTGTGAGGATTCAGGGGTTTGACATGCAAAAACCAATCGGTGTGGCACCTGGCATCTTATAAGTAATAGGACTAGGATGGTTTTTATGGAGGAGCATCCACCTGTCAATGATTTGGAGACCAACACCTTTGCCTTTTGTTTTGCAGGATTAAGAAAGAGTGGTGGGACCAGATTCCCAACCCAGCCCATAGCCCCCTCGTGGCTATCATCATCCAGGAGTCTCAGGTAGGAGAGTGCAAGGGTTAGGACGCGTTTGGCTGCATGTCTTAAGAAACATGATTCCGAACATCGAGAATGTTAAGGAAATTTGTTGGCATTTGGAACTGGAAATGAGAAGTCAAGCAGCCTTCAGGGTAGGTTGATTCAGCAGCTGAATGTGGTCATTAGGAGCCCAGAGCTTTTACCCATCTCCCCTCTGCTTCCATAGCTATGGTTTTAGCCTGGGGAGGATTCCCCTGGGGTTGGTAACCCTGGCTTCTTCCCTCCCTTTTCATTCTTTATCAAGGAGCCAGTCTGCTGTCATCTCCACATCCTCTCCTGCGGAGTGGCTGGACCAGGGCCATGTGGGTGGATGGGATTTACCTGAGCAATATCAGGATTCTTATGGAAGGAGAGGTGAAGGGTATACAGGCCTTGTTTAGAACAGAAGGTCCCAGTGTACTCAGTTCTCCAGGGACTCTACAGCAGGCTCTGGAGTCCAATGGCGCTGTCTTTGAATACTTACCTACAATGAGGGTTTGAGCAAGTTGCTTAATTTCTGTGAGCCTCAGTTTCCTAAGATGTCAACTGTGGGTTATAGTAATGTCTACGTTTAGGGCTGATAAAGGAATTCATTGAGATAATATGTGGGAAGTACATATTACAGGGCCCTACACATAGTTACATGCCATTTATGTATCAGTTAGCTTTTGCTGCATAACAAATCACCCCAGCACTTAGAGGCTTAAAAGAACAACCATCCGTGTAGTTCCTGCTTCTGCAGGTTGGCAAAGTGTGTGGGGCTCAGCAATTCAGAGCAGGGTGGGGCACAGCTTCTTGCTGGGTTCGGCTCAGCGAGGGGTGGTGGAGGGGAGATCCTGACCCACCTGGGCTCAGCTGGGGGTGGAGGGAGTGGGCAGGAGGATTCTTGGCTGGACGGGGCAGATCTCGACTGAGTTGACCAGTCCCGGTGTCCTCACTCACAGGCCTGGCAGGTGGCTGACTCTTAGCCGGGGCAATGGAAAAGACTGTGCCATGTCACTCATCCTCCAGCAGGCTAGCTTGGGCTTGTTCACAGAGTGGTCCCGTTCTCAAGGGTGGGAAACTGGAAGGCTTCTTGAGGCCTGTGCCCAGAACTGGCACAGTGTCATTTCCACCAGAATCTATCAAAGCCAGGCATATGGCCAGGCTAGATTCAAGGGCTGGAAGGAGCTGCAGAATCCTTGGGCTATCTTTGCCATCAACCACAGTCACTCTTAATATTAGGATAGTCTTACTAATTCTCTGACCTCACCCGCCACCCCCAGGAACATTGCATTAGCTTCACCAAGGTCCAGAGCTTAAGGGAACTGATTGGAACACAGACCTGTCTGCTGCCGAAGCGCACACTCTTTCCACTGCAGACGTTTCCTGAGCACTGCTGTGTGCCAGGCTGGAAGCACTCAGCTGTTTCATTGGCCGTCTCTCTGCTCTCTGTTTTAGGTGTCCCTGTGGGGGAGGCGGACCCGAGGCCAGGAACCAACCAAGGGCCCGTATGTATATGTATAAGATCATAGCCTGGGTGGGTCTGGAAGGGGATGGAAATGGGAAAGTGGGCTCCATTTTGAGAGCTGGGGCACCCACCCACCTCCAGGATTGCTTTCTTGTCCCTGGCAGTTGTCCTGTGACAACGGGCTTGGAGGGGTGGCAGGTGGAGGGGCGGTCTGGGTAGGTCAGCTGCTGGCTGAGCCCCATGAATCTCATCTGTGGGTCAGGTACTCGCTGAACCCCTTAGGGAAAGGGTCGGGCTGGGTACTCCCAAGGAGGAGGGGCAGCTGTGCCAGTT
>JAQZBX010049705.1:0-19851 GCA_029593785.1 Cabassous unicinctus
AAAAAAAAAAAAAAAAAAACACAGCATTTTGACCAAATTGAAAAACTTAACTCTGAAATTTATTTGGAAAGGCAATAGGCTCCAAATAGCCAAAGAAATATTGAAAATGAAAAATGAAACTGGAGGAATCACACTACCTGACTTTGAAATATACTACAAAGCTACAGTTGTCAAAACAGCATGGTATTGGCACAAGTATAGACATACTGACAAATGGAACTGAATTCCATGGTGTTCAGTCCCATGGAACTGAATTCTGATATAGAGCCTTGCATATACAGTCATCTGATTTTCAACAAGGCCACAAAGTGGACTCAACTGGGAGAGAATGTCCTCTTCAACAAATTGTGCTTGGAGAATTGGATATCCATATCCACAATAATGAGAAAGGAACACCATCTCACACCTTAAACAAAAATTAATTCAAGATGGATTAAAGATCTAAATTTAACAGCCAAGACCATAAAGACTTTGGAAGATAATGTAGGGAAACATCTACAGGACCATGTAATAACAAATGTTTTCATGAACTTCACAACCAAAACATGAGCAGTGAAGGAATAAATAGATAAAACCGACCTCCTCAATATTAAAAACTTATGCACATCAAAGGAGTATGTCAAGAAAGAGAAAAGACAGCCTACTCAAAAGGAGAAAATATTTGGTAACCATATAACTGAAAGCAACATAATATCCAGCATATATAAAGAAATCCTATGTCTCAACAATAAAAAGAAAAACAAAAAATTTTAAAAATGGGCAAGTGATTTGAACAGACACTTCTCCAAAGAAGAAATACAAATGGCTACAAAGCACATGAAAAGATGTTCAACGTCATTAGCTATTAGGGAAATGCAAATCAAAACTACAATAAGATACCATCTTACCCCCATTAGACTGGTGGCCATCAAAAAAACAGACATGATTGGAGAGGATGTGGAAGAAGGGGAACGCTCATCCACTGCTAGTGGGAATGTAAAGTGGTCCAGCCATTGTGGATGATAGTTTGGCGGTTCCTCAAAAAACTAACTATAGATCTGCCATATGATCCAGCAATTCCACTGCTGAGTATATACACAGAAGAATTGAAAGCAAGGACAAGAACAGGTATATGCACACCAGTGTTCATAGTCGCATTATTCACTATTGCCAAATGTTGGAATCAAACCAAATGACCATCAAGAAGTGAATGGATAAACAAAATGTCATATATACATACAATGGAATATTACTCAGCTGTAAGAAATAATATAGTGCTAACACACCAGGTAACAATGATGAATCTTGAGGGCCTTATATTGAGTGAAGCAAGCAACACATTGAAGGAAAAACATTACATGGCCCCTCTGATATGAATAAACAAATTGAGCTGACTCAGAGAGCTAGAGAATGGAAGATATGTTTACAGGAAATAGAAAGGGAGAAGAAGGTTGTGAGCCAATTTACATACAGGGAAAATCTATGGTAAGGTTGAAGTGAGTAGGTTTGCAGTGAAAAGATATGACAGGGGTGTAGTCATACAATTGGGCTTGATGGTTCAAATTTGACAGGGGGTAGGGTCGGAGGTTGGGTTGTATTGCACATGGACTGGGGGGAGTGTTGGGGGAGGGAGCAGGTGAACACTGGGGATTGGTGGGTATGTGGTTGAAACCACAATATCGGAAAAGTTCTTTAGGCAATATGACAAGGAAGGGTTACTTGTTTAGTGTGTTGGAATGGGGGGCATTTGGGACAGGGCACACCTGGGGCAGTCCTCTAGAGAATGTGTGAATTAACATTTTGTCCTATTGTGTTGAATCAGTGGGTGGAGACCCACACATTGAGCTGGAAGGATTTGGGCTCCTAACCTGTGTAGGCCCAATATGTTCTCAAACAGAGGTGTAGGTGTCTCTCAAAAGCATGGGTGGTTTCTAATAAAGGAGGACAAATCAGTGTCAAGACTTCAGTGTTGTTACAAGTAGCTATGAATCTTGTCCTTCAAGGAGTGATGCCTGGTTGTTTCCAAGGGCCTTGAGGGGAGAGGGAGGGAGGAATAGAATAGATGGAAGAGGGGATATTTAAGGGGCAATGGAAGTGTTTTGCATGATCTTACAATTGTGGATACAGGCCATGTTAAATTTCAGCAGAAATTTATAAAAGTCCATCATCTAAAATGTAAACCATGATGTAAACCATTGACCATGGTTAGTAGCTATGTTTCAATTTTTGTACATCAGTTGAAACAAATGTACCATCCACATACAAAGAGGTTATTAATAACAGAAGTTGGAAAAGGGGGATGTTGTTGGGTGTATGGGAGTCTCCTATATTTTGAATATGACTTTACTGTGACCTAAATCTTCTTTAAAGATAAAATGAAAAAATATAGACTCTGGGGAAGAAATGAAAGAAAATGTCACTGTACATACAGGCTAACAGATATTACAGTAATGAAAGGCTAAAGGTAAAATTTTTAAAAAAATATTTTTCATTATTTTTAATACCCCAATTTTAAAATTTATTTTAGTTTTAGTTTTTCTAAATTATTTTGCATTTTATTTCTTGTGTTTGATCCTACCATTATTATTTCATTTTCTTATTAAATGTATTTGGTGATATTTTGTGCTTCATTTTTGAAGAAGTATTGGATCACAGAAGGATTACAACTGTGGCAGGTGAGTATAATTGGTGTGAGGAGTCAGTGATGGGGGATAAATGGGAAGAAGTTCACCTGGGCATACATATAAAGTGTATAAATGTCTTCAAATGTTCATGGTGCATTGTCACAGTGAGTAGAGATTTACACAATAAAGAAAATAGTATTGAATTCCCATCCTGGGGCGCTCTGCCACATTCTCTAATAAAACAACAACAATCTCCCAAGTACAGGTGCAATGACTGGTGAAGGAGAATGATCCATTGATGGGTCCTTGATATTGATGACTATGCTTATGAGCTATTGCTCTTGAAATTGCAACTTAGCCTAGTGTGGTAGGGTGCCTAAAAGTTGCCTCCTGAGAGCCTCCATGTTGCTCAAATGTGGTCTCCCTCTAAGCCAAACTCAGCATATGAATGCATTATCTTCCCCTTAGCATAAGACATGACCCTCAGGGTTAAGCCTTCTGGACACTGAGGGATTACTACCAAGCACCAACTAGCAATACAACTGGAAAAAGACTTTGAATAAAAGGAAGAAAGGTAAATGAGTTTATATGACTAAGAGACTTCAAAGTGAGTCAAGAGGTCATCCCAGAGGTAACACTTATGCATGACTCAGCAGGATTGCATTAACTGCCAAAGTAGATATTACCCCATATAGTGGGGCTCCTGATGGCTCTGGAGAGACCTGGGTCCTATGCTCATGGTAGATAGCTCCCGAGTTTGGTGCCTTGCCAGTGGGCTCTAATTTGGAGTTTGTGCTCCCAAGTGTGTCAGAGTTGGACTCAGTTGTGACTTCTCTACAAATGCCTCTTCTGTCCCTACTATTTGAACCTATCATCGATGCTGGAGTTGGTAGGTGTATTCCGAAGAGACTTGAATCTTTAGGCTGTCCATGTTCCAACTGGGTCCTGAACATCAGCAGATTCACAGTACCTACTCTCCAGTTTACTGGACTCACCCAGGACAACTCACAAGAAGGTGAGGATGGACAACCACCACACCAAGGAACCGAGAGAGTCTACAATTGCAAGCAACAGAGTCCATCCATCAGCCATATGGATTGAAACCTTCTCTCAATTAGATGTACAGTGGGCATCACCATCCCAGAATCCTCTGGTTTGGGGGAAAAATATGGACTAGAGTGGACTTATGGCATTCTATTATAGACTTATTGTGATTCTAACAATGGAAAAAAATATATCATTGATGTGGTAACATTGGCCAGTGGGGGTGCTGAGGGCAGGGAGAGGGAGGGAGAGATGTAACATGGGGGCATTTTCAGTGCTTGGAATTGTCCTAAATGATATTGAAATGACAGATACAGGTCATTATATATTCTGCCATAACCTACAGCATTGAGTGGGAGAGAGTGTAAACTATAATACATCCTTAGTGGCAATGCCCCAAAATGTGTTCATCACTTGCAATGAATATACCACATCAAAGTAAGAAGTTGTTAATGTGGGGGAAATTGGGAGTTGTGGTGAGTGGGACATATTTTTATATTTTTCATGTAACATTTTATGTAATCTAAAAATCTTTTAGAAAAATAAAAAATATTTAAAATAAGAAATGGCCTCTAGCTTGCAGTAATGTTTTGATGATATTCTTTCATAATTTGTAATAAATGTTTCACAATAATGCAAGGTGTTGCTGGTAGGTTGATGTATGGGACACTTGGATGATACTATGCACGTCTGTTTTGTAAGTTCACAATTTTTATTATACACTTAGTGTTTATGTATGTTATTGTATGAATGATATACTTCAATAAAATTTTGAAAATCTAGTGAGACATTGTAATTGGCAATCAGTATTGTCAATCCAAAAATGTTTAAAATTTTAAACATTTAACTATGGATAAATTGGGCTTTGGGAGGAAAACAAGAAAATTTTGAATGTTTCCGGTATTGCAGAAATTTATCAAACTGTTCAGACCACTTGCCTATGTGCCAGAAATTTAGGATGTTCATGAACAAATAAGCAATAGCACAACTAGGTTCTAAAAACTACTGCCTAGATATTATTTCCTGAATAATCAAACACTCAGGAGCCACAGGTTTGTTGGACTGCATTAGCTGATATTAAATGCATTTGTGTGTGTGTGTACCACAAGTCCAACTAAACTTCCTTTGAAGTTTTTTTTTAATATGTCCAAGAAAAAACACCTGCTTCAGGGTTAATTAGGGGTCTTTTAAGGATATGAATTTCAGCTTTAACAATGTTGATTAAAACTGCTTTTGGGTTTACTGAAGAAAAATAATAGTAGAAAAAAAACAGTAAATCAGAACAAATATCTTGAGGTCAGTTACAGGTCATATCTGTAGATGGGATATTAAAATATTTAAAAAATTAATGCCACTCATAATAATCAGCAGAAAAAATAAATCTGCTAACAACCAGCCCACTCAACAGCAAAAAGCAGTTTAGCTCAAATACTAAGATCAAAGTATTAACACTACCTAACCAAAATGCCCCATCTAACCTAAACCACCAGCAAGGAAGGGAGGAAATAATTGCTTAAAAAAAGGAAACATAAGTGTAAATATTTCTACAGGGATAATGCTGATACTACTCCTGAGATACTGCTCAGAAGGACTAAAAGAGGAGTGAAGGCAATGTTTAGGGATTAGAATTTCACAAATTGTCTTTAAAAACCCCAAGTACCACAACATATTAAATTTAGCTATGGATTAGAGAACAAGATATTGCTGCTGCTTCTTTTATGTCCCTTGAAATATACAATATTATGTAGGCTTTGCCCTACAGTGTGAAAGTAGGGCATTTAAAAAATTAGCTAAAAAAATTGAAATTATTTGACACCCCAAATTTGGAATGCTGTATTTTATCTGTGAAACTAAAAAAAAAATCTACACCTTCTCCTTCCTTCAACGAAACCATCTCACAATGTCAGAAAACTAAAACAATTCAAACATGATTAATATTTAAAGTCCTGATTTTTTTTTACACATGAGCACTGCTTGATTTTACAAAATCAGGCATGGCTACACACACTCAAATTGTTTTAGTTCAAGTGATATAAAAATTTCATTAATAATATTTCAGATTTCAACTTGAACTTATATTTAAGAAATCATGACTTGTGAAGATTTGGTAAAGAATATTTTTATTAAATAAGAAAATATATGATTATATAAAGTGATAATCATATGCCCCTTCCCTTTTCTAATCATATATCTGTATAAGGTAATATTATATTCACACTCTTCAACTAGAAAACATATTGCAATGGAATAAATGAAGAAGTAGCAATGAGAATTCATCTATCTCCCAGGAAGCTCTGTTTAAAGAGATTTTCAAAAGGATAAAGCAACTTATCTCTCCTTAATAATTTTATTTTGGCTTTGGGAAATAACATAATTTTTAAGAAAATGTATCATTTCTTTACAGTATAAGGCATTAATTACTTGTATTTGCTTAATTACTTATAATTATATCAGTTTTTAAATTTTAAAGAAGTTTTAGGTTACATCAATGTTACGTAAAAAATATAAAGGGTTCCCATATGCCCCATTCATTTCTCATACCATACTTTCCCACATTAACAGCATCCTTCATTAGTGTGGTACATTTGTATACAATTTATGAACATTTCTTGAAGCATTTCTACTAACCATGGACTACAGAATACATTATAGTTTACACTCTGTCCCACACAATTTTGAAGGTTATGACAAAATGTACAATGGCCTGTATTTATCTTAATATGGTAATTGTCAATAGATATACAGAATTATAAATTATTTTTAGTTTTCAATAATTTCTTAGAATATAAATTTTTCCTGAAACCAAAAATATATATATATATATATAAAGGTTTAATGTATGAAAATTACATTAAATTATATTCTGCAATATACCAAGGAATACCAGGGAGCATACTTTTATATGTATTTTGCTGATCATGAAACTCTTTTGAGCTAAATTTCTATGACAATTATAATAATATGACATTGTTAAATGCTTGGCCATCCTTTTTGTTCTTATGTATCTCCAGAGTTCAATCTACCCAATTCTTCTAAATATAGAGTCACTCTGATCTACTCTTGCCAACTAAGGAATTTTGTAGACCCTATTATATTGAGGAAATTTTCAAAGTTTTGCTTTTGTTTTTGTCAAAAAATAAACATACACGATCTGAGAAGGTGGAGTGATATGAATGAAGGTAAAAATCAGTTAGGGCTTTGTGAAACCTTCACTATGTATTCCCTGGAAGTGATAAAGCCAAAGATGTCCTAGACTAAATCATGGGGGGATTTTGGTTTCATAGATTTCACTTCTTTTCTCTACTCAAAAGTGTTTCATTCTAAATTATGTAACTGTGTTATTAACCTGTGGGGTATGTGGAGAGTTTCATATTTGGGCCTTCATTTTCAAGTCTTTCCTGGGAGCTTCTTACCCTCTCCCATATTCTGGTACATTTGTTTATTTTTATTTTTACTTTTTTTATATTTTAGAAGCATTAGATTACATAAATGTTACATAAAAAATATAGGGGATTCCAATAAGCCGCACCCACTTCCCCTCCCATAATTTCCCATGTTAATAACATCATTCATTAAAGTGGTACATATGTTATAATTGATGAACCCCTTTTGAAGTATTGCTACTAACCCTGGACTGTAGTTTACATTATAATTTACACTCTGCCCTTCACAAGTTTATAGGTTATGACAAATTGTATAATGGCTTTTATCCATCATTTCAATGTCATTCTAGACAATTCCAATATCTCAAAAATGCTCCTAGAGTACACCTGTTCTTCCTTTCCCTCTCCTCAGAACCTCTGGTGGCCAATGCCTTATATCAATGATAAAATTTTTCTATTTCTAGAATAATAATGTCTATAATAGAATCATAATAAATCTAGTTTAGTCCATTGCTCATTCCACAATCATAAGGGATTTGGGATTGTGTTTCCCACTCTGTTTCTAATTAAGATGGGGCTTAGATTCCATGAGGAAGATGGATGGGTTTATCTTGCTTGCAGTTGCAGATTCTCTCTATTCCTTGGACTGGTCATTGTCCATCATTATCTCCTTGTATTTGTCTTGAGTGAGTACAATGAACAGGAGAGTAGGTGTTGAATCTCTGCTGAGATTCAGGGCACAAATTGCACATGAGCAGACCAAAGATTTAAGTCTCTGGGACATATATTTAACAAGAAATTCAAAATTCCAAAAAAAAAGCAAAACTGTTTCAATCTTAATTATATTTTCAACTCTAAAACTAATTATCTTTATGGGTATCTTTGAGAAATATTTAATTTGTATGTGTGCTATACTTAGCTAATAATATAAAAGTATTAGAATTTATATTATTATTTTACTTGTATATAATCTATTTGCCATTAAAATAGTACGCAACTTTGCTAACTTTATAAGTGTATAATAATTATGTGTATAATAATTATAATACTAATTTTATTTACTGTCATTGAATATACACATATGAATGCATAGTATTTTTGAAAAAATATTTCTTTATAGTTTTTATATAATATCCTTTCAGTTATTCATATTCCTTTTATGAACATTTTCATTGAGAAGAAAAGGCTTTTAAACAGACAATTTTATTAAATATCAAATAATTTTGGTATTGTCTTACTATGTTCTTTTATATTGTTAAAGTCTTATATTGATATTTTTTCAATGGTGCTTAGGATGCAATCTGTGGAAGCACGTAACAAAGCCTTATCTACCTGTACTCCACAGTTGGCAATTATCATTTTGTTTGTTATTTCTTTGTTCACTGTTTTCTTTGGTCCCACTATAAATAAAGCATCTCTCAGTAATTTTCTCATGGCCATGTTCTACTCCATGTTGCCCCCACTTATAAATCACATCATTCATAGCCTGAGTAACAGAGAGATTAGTAATAATTTAAGCAGAATGTTCAAGAAATATTTTGACTTTCCAGACAGGTTTTTTTTTTAGTTAAAAAATTCTGAATAGATTTGATTAAAGTTTAAGTCATATTATATATATATATATTCTTAAACCTAATTAATTTCTGTTAAATATCACTTTGTTTAACGTTCTTCTCATTGTTTTTTGCATGTGTGAAAATGAGTTATATGTTTCTACATCCTAGTTTTTCTAACTCATAGTCATTGGTAATTCATGAATTCCTCTAGAAAAGAATTTCACACTGTTAATACATTTTGGATAATGCTTTGGATGGTTTTTAGGTAAAAGTAAACAATGATATCACATAGAGTGGACCATGTATGAGTAGCATAACAGATGCCTATATATTTGAAACAATTTCAAGGAGGTGGATATTGCCAATCTAGAAGGGAATATTGAGCATTATCAATTAGGTAATTAATTTCAAATTTGCATATTTGTATTCAAATTTATACAAATACCTATAACAAGAAATAGAGTTTTTAGAATTAGTGCACACCTGGAGAATAAGGACACAATGATGTTATAGCAGTTAGATCCATGCTAAAGCTGCTTTCTTCATTAAAAAGTTGACTGTAAACCCCTGTCCCACAACACAGAATATTCTTAAGATGCTTTTCCACTGTCCATGTGGTATGGTTGAAAAGATACATGCCATGCTTGATTGATTCACTCTTTCTATATTATGCAGAACAAATAATTCCTGAGGGAAGTGTATTACATGGGGCAGTCTTAGCAATACCTATTGCTTTTCTCTTGGATCCACAATTACATCCTGTGTTCAGCACCTTGTCTGTCCACCTGGCAGGATACAATATAATGCCTTACTAGATATGCCTGTGCATTCCTTCCCTTATTGCTCCAAGCATTTAAAAATAATCTTTGGAGAAATTCTAATTTTGGTTGGCATGTTTTATGATATTCAGCACAACCTCTCATCATCTGTCCCTGGCAGGGATGGAGCCAGTTTCTTTCACTAGAATTTTCAAACAGTGAGGGGTGATGCAATTAAAATGTCAGCTTTCATTGGCTAAGGATTGAGACTGGCTGGCTATTGGGAAATGATGACCACCAGTGAATCTGCCCCAATGTGTCTTCTCTATGTGAGTAAAATGTGGTTCCATCTAATTATGTGTGAAAAATATTTCATTTTGTGACTCCAACACAAATTTTGAAGTGGATCAACATCTCTTTAGATGTCTCTCTTTCTGAATGACAGACTGGTGTAGCTGTTTGGTTGCCAATATAGCACAACAAGCCATTGTGTTGGCTTAGACAGTTTTCTGTTCAGTAATAAGAGGATGGGGCAAGCTCCATCGGGTATGATTGGTTGACAAAGAGCTAACCTCGTTCTGGCCATGTGAAGTGAAGTGGGATTCATGCAGTGTCCCTGTTAAGACGGAAAAATTATTGCAGAAGATTAGGGCAGAGATAAAGGAGGTTGATTCTAGGAAGAGTAGGAAAGCTATACTCTCATTCTTGGCTGTCTGCATGCTCCCTAGTCACTTGCCTACACTCACAGGTCCCAGTGGTTGTAGATGACTCCAGAGTATATTCTGGGGCCAATTTATTGGATGATCCACCTTCTCTGGGCTAATATAAGCCCCAGGTTTGTCCTGGTTTAAATCAACACTGAACTACCAGTGGCATTGCTAAAATCCCAACTGCTATATATATTAGAGCAAAATACAGAAGTTGAAAATTTGGTATTGGCACAAGCCAGGGGTGGATTATGTGGTTTGGCTGGCGCATCTGTTTCATGGGGGGACATTGAAGCCTAAGTTATCTAGTGCTAAGAGTTGCAGTTTGTGGAAGTTAACTACTGATCCTCAGCACAATATATGTTTGTCCCTTTCAAACTGGACAGTGGGTAGGTGAAACTGTCACACCCATGATATTTTCATATGGATTGCTAAGATCATGAGAGTGGCTTTCCCAACTGTGAGATAATTCCCAAAAATAAGAACCCCATGGAAAACTGTTAATGATTCTATAAATACATTTAGGGTAAAAGTGATTGACCCTTTGTAATAGGACCCTGCCCCATGACAGGATGAAGAAGAATATCTTTAAGAGCATTGGAGACATTAAAGAAAAAGGGTCCTCCCCAAATGAAAATCCACTTGTCTATTTTGTTGTTCTCAAATCACAGGATGGTGGTGGGAAAACAGTAAGAAAACTCCACCATAGTGTCCCACTCTGGAGTGGAAATAACAGGGAAGTGGCAACTGTTTTCACTAGGCATGTTGCAGATATGGAACCCCAAAACTGAGAAATGGGAAGTTGCACCAAATGAAGGGTCACAAAGGGCGCATAAAGAGCAACCATGGAAAGACACAGGATGGGGTAGGGCCATCCCACTGTGCAATATAGTTTTGCTTACTAAAGCAAAATATAAATAGAGGAAAATTTAATAGTATTCTTATGGAAGAACTCTAACTACACAATTGGTCTAAAGGGGTTCCCTTTGCATTGGAGATTAAGATCCTAGTAATAAGTCATTAAAGATTAGAAAACAAGAGGATTCAAAATATTGAAAATATTTAGAATCCTCTTGACCCAGTCTCTGAAATCTGATGACAGGGGAGCAGGAAAGCAACACTTCATAAGACATCACTGCAACCTGATCTGGACAGTGAGGAAATTTATTCTGAATGAAAGAATGAAGTGTTGGATAGGGAGGAAGTTTCCCCTTTCCTATAGCTTTTTATTATTTCCTTAAAAAATGACTAAAGGAGGGTCCAAGATCCCTGGACCTCTGCCAAGGACTGGAAACCCTATGCTCCTGTTTGACTTCAAAGGAAAGAGGAGGTAGATCCAGACCTTAATCAGTGTAATAAATACAGAAGACCAAGTGGCAATATCCAGGTGGCCCTCAGGAGCATCTGTGTAATAGTGAAACTGGAAAGCTTTGAGCAGACTCACTGACACATGACAGACAACGGCACATGTCCTTAAGAGCAGGGCACCTTTGTGCTATTGTTGGTGCCTGTGATAATGATGTCCACCACTGGTTGAATTATACATTTTGAAATTTTTGCTGCCTGCAGAAGTTACTGTCACTGGCAACTCTCACTACCAAGGGAGAGGTTAAACATCAACTGGTTACATCCCCTTCAAATGACAACTTTTAGCTTTTTATGGGAGATTACTGAATAACAAACATTTAATTACTGAAGCGCTATATTGTAACTCTAAGACCAAAACTGTCCATCCTCATATGGGTACTCAATAATCCTACTAATAGAGTTAGACAGTATCGTGAAAGTTTCATCATTAAATAAAAATGGCACAAGACCAAGGCTGACCTGAAGTTCAGGGCCTCAGACTACTCCATAAACAAATATTTCCTTTACCACATGGAACAAAATGGACCACAGGATCTGCTCCTGCCCTTCCCTTGGCTAATTGGAGCCTCTTGGTGAAAGAGTGAGTGTTCCAGATAATTCTAATGTTTGGTTCATAGTTATATCTACAAAATTCAAGGCTAATACACTCCACTGGGTTTTTGTGGCCATCTGTCACTGTATGGTCACCTATTTACTGAAAATAAAAGAGGGCAATATGCCCAATGGGTGAAGCCTGTGTAGTCCACTCCAACCTCCGTTTTTCCTACATATTTATAAACACATGGACCATTACAAATGAGCTCATCACATCATCCAATGAGTAGAAAAATTATTAGGCTATTAGAGGTTCCAAGTACAGGGACTATGAAAACATCTTATGTGCTGGAAAAGAGATCTATGCCTCACCCATGTTGATGACAATGGTGAAGGGACAATTAAGGAAGATCAAAAGTAAAATTTCTGAACTTACAAAGCACACACTCAAAAGGATGCCATAATTGCCTGCTAGATAAGCACCACATAGGACATGGAAGCCCAATTCAGAGTCAAGAATGAACCAAATCAAAAACTGTTCACTATAAAACACATTATACTGAGTATAACTAACACTGCTGGTTTATAAATATGATTGTGGATGAAAAGGGTAGCCTATGGATGTAAATGTCAATTGAAAGGAAACTAGAGAATAATCTAGGAAATGTATAACAGTAATTTCTGTGGTGGATGAAGATTATGGTTAATAGTATAAATAAAAGAATGCCCTTCTTTTAGAAAGTGCTACAAATATGGTGACTCACAGGAAAATTATAGCTAATGTAAATTAGAGATGATAGTTAATAGTAATTTTCTAATATTTTGCAACTATGGCAAGAAGATATAATTTCAATACTAAGGGACAAAATAGGAGGTATAAGGGATTATGGGAATTTTTCCTTTTGGAGTCATGTAAATGTTTTAAAACTGACTGAGGTAATGACAGCACAAGAATGTGATGAAATGAGAGCCAGCCACTGGGTGAATACTTTGGATTGTACAAAGCATGAGACTGTACATAGGTAATCCAGTGGTGGATGATGGACTATGGTTAACAGGACAAGTATGAGAATGATTTCCCCTAAAGAATAACAAATATATAATGCTAATATAGGGAATTAACAGTTGGGTCAGTTAGGTGAAAATACAAGAAATGTAAGATATGGACTAAGGTTAGTAATAAAAGTTTTCAAAATATATTTTATTAGAGATGTTGTGAAATTAGAAAACAACCATGCACATGTGGAGAATTCCCATGCAACACCCCTCTACCAACACATTACATTGTTGTGAACATCTATTATAAATTATGAGATGATACCATCAATCTATTACTAGTAACTATGGTCTAGGGTGTACATTTGGTATATTTCTTCCATAAGCCCCAAATATTAGCACAGTATATCTTTGGAATTGCTGCAAGAACATTACAGTATTGCTGTTAACTATAGTCCATAGGTTACATTAATTGTACTTTCCAATGCTTTGCCACATTCTTACCACCATGCAATAGTGATGTACATTTGATCTAGACCATAGAAGGACAATATAATATTTCTACTATTAAAAGCAATTCTCATCTACCTCTAGGTTCACTATGTTATTCAGCCCCCTGATTATTCTCTATTTTTCAATTGACATTTATATCCATGGACTACCCTTCCAGCCACAATCCCATTCATAAACAAGCTGCATTAACTCTACACACTGTAATGTGATACCATCAACTCTATCAATTTCCAAACACTGACTATCAAGTTAATTAAAATTTCTACATACATTAAGCATCATTACCCTTTCTCAAACTCCTTCTGTCTCTTAATAAACTAGACTTTATGTTTTAACTCCATGAAATTATTCTTCTTATTTATTTCATATTACTGAAACCAAGCAATATTTGTCCTTTTGAGTCCAGCTTATTTAACTTAGCATAATGTATTCATTGACCAACCATGTTATCATATGTGCCCCAATTTCATTTCTTCTTACAGCAGCATAGTATTCCATCATATGTATATATCACGTTTTTTTCATCCATTCATCAGTTGCTGTACACTTGTCTTGTTTCTATCTTTTGGCAATTGTGAATAATGTCTCTATGAACATCAATGTATAAATGTCTTATTGTGTCAAAATTTTAACTTCTTCTGGTTATGTTCCTAGTAGAGAAATTGCTAAATCATATGGCAGGTTTAAATTTAGCTTCCTGAGGAACCGCCAAATTGCCATCCACAGTGGATGTACGATTTTTCATTCCCACCAACAATGAAGGAGTGCTCCTATTTCACGCCATCTTCTCTAGCACTTACTGTGTTCTGCATTTTTTTGAAATAAAGACTATCTATGAAGTATGATATATCTCATTGTCATTTCTGTTTGCATTCCCATAACAGTTAGTGATATTGAACATTTTTTCATGTACGTTTTGACTATTTGTATTTCCTCTTTGAAGATATGCCTATTTAAGGTTTTTGCCCATTTTTTAACTGGATTGCTTGCTCTTTTATTGTTGAGTTTTATGATCTCCTTTGTATGATTTTCCTTTATTGCTTGTGCTTTCAGTGTAAACTTTAAGAAACCATGACCTACCAATAGGTCTTTGAACCATTTGTTGAATATAATGTTCTGCCCTAGCAGGGTTGGTTTGAGAGCCTTGTCAAAAAGTATTTGATCATAAATATGAGGGTCTGTTTCTCAACCATCAATTCAGTTCCATTGGTCTATGGGTCTATCTTTATGCCAGTACTTTGCTGTTTTTATCACTGTAGATTGGTAATATCATTTAAAGTCTGGAACAAGAGTTGTCCAAATTCACTCTTTCTTTTTAAGAGGTTTCTGGCTATTTGTTGTCCTATACCCTTCCAAACAAATCTGATGATTTTGTTTCAATTTCTTAAAAATTGCAGGTGGAATTTTTATCAGGATTGAATTGAATCTGTATATCCATTTGTTTAGAATTGACAACTTAATGATATTTAGCCTTCCCATCCATGAGCACAGAATGTTATTCCATTTATTTAGGTCTTCTTTGATTTATTTTAGCAATGTATTATAGTTTTCTGAATACAAGTACTTTATGTCCCTAGTTAACTTTATCACTAAATATTTGATTCTTTTATTCACTATTATAAATGGAATTATTTTCTGAAATGCCTCCTAAGATTGTGCATTATTAGTGTATAGAAAAACTACTGATTTTTTTCATATTAATCTTGTATCTTGACACTCTATTGAAATCATTTATTAGCTCTAACAAATTTGTTGTATATTTTTCAGGTCTCTCTAGGTATAGGATCATATTATCTGTGGATAGTGAAAGTGTCTTTTTTCTTCTTTTACTATTTGGGTGCCTTTTATTTCTTTTTCTTGCATCATTGCTCCAGCTAGAACCTCTAGCACTATATTGAATAACAGTTGTGACAGCGGGAATCCATGTCTTCTTCCAAATTTCAGTGGGAAAGCTTTCATTTTTTCAACATTGAGTATACTGTTATCTATTGGATAATTATATATGCATTTTACCTTGTCAATAAAGTTTCTTTCAATTCCTATCTTTTGTAGTATTTTTATCAAGAAAGGATGATGTATTTTTTCAAATTCTTTTCTGTGTCAATCAATAGGCTCATATAGTTTTTCTTTGATTTACTAATGGGGTGTATTATGCTGATTCATTTTACTATGTTGAACTCACCTTGCGTGCCTTATATAAAAACCACTTGATCATGATGAGTAATTCTTTTAATGTGTTGTTGGATTCAATTAGCAACTATTTTGTTGAGGGGTTTGCATCTATATTCATAAGAGAAATGTGTCTGTAATTTTCAGTTTTCATAATATCTTTATCTGGCTCTGGTATTAGGGTTATAATGGCATCACAGACTGAGTTTAGTAGCATTCTTCTTGTTCATTTTTTGGGAAAAAATTGAGTAAGATTTGTATTAAGTCTTCTTTTAATGCTCAGGAGAACAAACCTGTGAAACCATCTGGTCCTGGGCTTTTCATTTTGGGGAGTTGTTTGATGACTGTTTCAATCTCTTTATTTGTGATTGGTTTACTTAAGTCTCCTACTTCTTCTAGGGTCAGGGTAGGTTGTTAATATGTTCCTAGGAATTATCCCATTTCAATTACATTGCCTAGTTTATTGGTGTAGAGTTTTTCATAATATCCTTTTATGATCTCTTTTATTTCTGTGGGGTTAGTAGTAATGTCCCTGCTCTCATTTTTAAAATTTTATTTGCATTTTCTCTCTTTCTTTGACAGACTTGCTAAAGTTTTGTCAATTTTATTAATCATCTTGAAGAATGAACTTTTGTCTTTTTATAATCTCTCTACTGTTTTCTTTGTTCTCATTTTCATTTATTTCTGTTCTGTTGTGTTATTTCATTCCTTGTGCTTACTTTGGGAATAGTTTGCTGTTCTTTTTCTAGTTCCTCCTGCTATGTAGTCTGTCTTAGGTTTTAGCTTTTTCCTCTTTTTTAATGAAAGCTTTGAGGGTTATAAGTTTCCCTCTCTTCACAGCCTTTGCTGGATCCCATAGGTTTTATTAAGTTGTGCTTTAATTTTCATTTATCTCAAGCTTTTTATTGATTTCTCCTGCAATTTCTTCTTAGATGCACTGATTTTTAAGTGTGTTGTTTAATGTCCATATATTTGTGAATTTTCCATTTTTCTGCCTGTTGATTTCCAACTTTATTCCATATGATCAGAGTAAGTGCTTTGTAAAATTTATTTTGTTGAATTTATTGAGAACATCTTTGTGCCCAACCATATGATCTATCATGAAATAAGATCCAGGAGTTCTTCAGAAGACCGTATATCCTGCTGTTTTGGTGTGCAGTGTTCTGTATATGTCTATTAAGTTTAGTCCATTTATCATATTATTCAAGGTTTCTCTTTCAGTATTGATCTTCTGCCCAGATGTTCGATACAATGTTGACAACACTGTTTTGGGGTCTCCAACTATTATTGTAGAGACATCTATTTCTCACCTTAGTTTTGCCAGTGTTTGCCTCATGTATTTTAGGGCATCCTAGTTAGTTGCATATACATTTATGATTGTTATTTCTTCCTAATATATTGCCCCTTTTATTAATATATATTGTACTTCCTTGTCTCTGATAACAGTTTTGCTTTTAAAGTCTATTTCATTTGAGATATGTGTAACTACTCCAGCTATTTTTTTTAACTTGGTTACTGCAAAGATAAAATATCTTTTTTCCAGCTTTTTGCTTTCAATATCTTGGTATCCTTTTGTCTAAGGTGAAGCCTCAGAAGTGATGTGATGCCATCCTTTTCTCTTGCTGCTCTCTCTCTTTGTCTTTGGCATTTGACATTCTCATTTGTATCTGTCTTGAAATAGTTCTATTCAGATTTATTCAAATGGGAGGATATTGTGCATAATGCACATGGATATCTATGTCCTTCAATGGGATTTGAAAACTTTCAACCTGTATTTCCTCAAATATTTCTTCTGGCCCTTTTCCTTTCTCTTCTCCTCTGGGACATCCATGACATGTAAATCCATGCACAACTCTTGCTGTCATTTAGTTCCCTGAGACCCTGTTCATTTTTTTTCCTACTCTTTTCTTTATCTATTCATTTTTATGTCTGCTTTCAGAGGCCATGCCTTCAAGCTCGTGGAAACTTTCATCTGCCTCCCCAAATCAGCTGTTATATGCCTCCAGTCTATTTTTAATCTCATTTGTTGTGATTTTCATTTCCATAAGATGTATTTTTCTATGTAAGCTTTCAAATTCTCCTTTGTGTGCACCTAGTGTCTTCTTAATATCCTTAATTTCTATAACCATCTGTATTAGTCAGGGTACTCTCGGGAAACAGAATCAACAGGAGATATCTGTGAATAATATGAGATTTTAAAAGAGTCTCTCACGCAACCGTGGGGATGCACAAGTCCAGGCTCCACAGGCAGGCTGCAAACCAGTGGCTCCGATGAAAGTCCAATGAAGGGTCGTTGATGAGTTTCTGGGAGAAGTTGCCTGTCCAATGAAGAGCTGGGAAATTCTCCCTGAATGTTGAAATCACTTCCCCTTTTAAGCCATTCAACTGATTGGATAAAAGCACCAGCCATTGATGATATAATCTCCCTGATTGATGCGGATGTAATCAGCCATCCACGCAGTAAACTCACTGGTGATTGAAGTCCATAAATGCTCTTGTATTACAAATAGCCCAGGGCTTGTTGGAACAAACACCTGGACACAATTACCTGGCCGAGTTGACACATTAGCCTAACCATTACAGTCCACCCCTTGTCAACTCGGAAACCATACACATTACCCTAAACCATACTTATTCTCTAAGTAAAAACAATAACAGACAAGCATACATATATATTTCTGCCTAACAATGTTCAACTCCTCTGGGTACAACCGGAAATGCATTAATTTCCCACAGAACAGGGTGCAAGTACTTGGTTAATATTCACTCTTAAACTTGACATCCTTAAATATTATGCCATGGAATTAATAAAACTTTTCATGATAGGGGAAAAGTTTGGGGAAGAAAACAAATTCGTTTTGTGTACACACACAATAATACTCATAACAAAACATGGAAGAAGGGTTCAAGACAATTACAGTCCTCGTTTCTGTAACTGGTCTTGGGGTCGAAGTTCATATTTATCACTACCTTCTTCCACTACCCATTCCATGTTCCCGTTATCTTCAGCAAGCACTTCTGCTGGCCGTGATTCTTTGCCTGGTGGGGTGAACCAAACTTTCATACCCAAAGATTCTGGGCCATTGTTAGTCCTGCTTGAATTGGTTTGTTGCAATTTTCCATTGACTTTAATCACAGGGCATGGCAGAACTAGGAGACACCCTAGAGGATCTCCTGCATTCCAGGCAAACTCCTCTTTACCCCCATTATGTAGATGTAGTCCTATTTCCCCTTGATAGTCAGGATCAATTACCGCAGCCAGTACAGTAATTCCCTTCTTTGCCTGTTGATTCCCAGGTAAGAGGAGCCCAAAGTGGCCAGGTGGCAGTCTTAACTTCCAGTTCAATGGAATCATTGTTATGTTCCCTGGTGGCAGCACGCCTCCTTTTGGGACTAAAACCTGTAGACCAGCAGAGCTTAAGGTTGCAGGGACAGGAAGCAAAAATTTTCCTAGTGGGTCACTAGGGGTAATAGTGAGTGGTGCCACTCCCATTTCCACCCCTTGATTCCTGGACCCATGAATCCTGGCTATGGGAGAAACAGCACCATAGAGAGGACGCTGATTCAGAGCACACACAGCCTCCTGGAGAACATTGCCCTAGCCCTGCAAGGTATTGGCACCTAGTTGGCACCATAATTGACTCTTTAAAAGGCCATTCCACCGTTCTATTAATCCAGCTGCTTACCATGATGGGGAACATGGTAAGACCAGTGAATTCCGTGGGCATGTGCCCATTCCCGCACATCATTTGCTGTGAAATGGGTTCCTTGATCAGAAGCAATGCTGTGTGGAATGCCATGGAGGTAGATAAGACATTCAGTAAGTCCATGGATGGTAGTTTTGGAATAAGCATTGCGTGCTGGAAATGCAAACCCATAGCCAGAGTATGTGTCTATTCCAGTTAAAACAAATCGCTTCCCCTTCCATGGTGGAAGTGGCCCAATGTAGTCTACCTGCCACCAAGTAGCAGGCTGGTCACCTCGAGGAATGGTGCCATATCGGGGGCTGAGTGTGGGTCTCTGCTGCTGGCAGATTGGGCATTCAGCAGTGGCTGTAGCCAAGTCAGCCTTGGTGAGGGGAAGTCCATGTTGCTGAGCCCATGCATAACCTCCATCCCTACCTCCATGGCCACTTTGTTCACGAGCCCATTGGGCAAGGACAGGAGTGGCTGGGGAAAGAGGCTGAGCATTAGCCACAGAGCGGGTCATCTTATCCACTT